>CM052092.1:8035284-8065544 GCA_028453745.1 Agapostemon virescens
CCATTAAAAACATTGTTAATATTTCTTCATTTCATATATAGTTCATAGTTCTTGGTCTTGATATTTAGAAGGAAATAAAACGTCATATATTCTTGCATATAAAATTTGCTTGCAACTACACTGTTAATTATTCTATTTGGCCACCCATTACACATTTTTAATATACCTTGATTTTAAAAAATAATTTACATTTCCTGATCCCTTTATTTAAAGGAAAACAGCGTGTCACATATTTTCGCATAACTGCAATAAAAGGAACGTCACATATTTCCAATATGAATTCGCATGTTAAATATTCCTTAAATCTTTGTTCTGAATACTTCAAGCCATGAAAATCAGTGCAGCATCATTCAATCGAGAAGCATCGAACTTCCAAGCCATAATTATTATCATTTTGCAATCAAGCTCTAACCTCTCGCATTTGAACATCCATTATGCAATTATCCTTATAACCGAATGCTCTATTGTCAATGTTCCTTCCCCTATTCGACCAAATGAATTCTAATCATCATTATTTATAAAATGCAACGAAAGGAGGGCACGCCCTATCAAACTACTTCTTCTTATAATTTTAAATTACTATAGAACAGTTTACAAATTTTATAACGTCCCATGAAGGTAACACATTATTTTGTAACTTAATACATTCACAGAACATTCAATCAAATTCGTGCAAACAAACAAACATTTATAAAATAGGTTTCTCTGCCTCTTGTTTATTTAAAGTTTTTACGTCACCACGATTCTTAACAAATCCAAGAACGTCTCGTATTTTATCTTTACCAGTGTTATCTTTCAATGCGTTTCCTATTTTCTGTCTTCCACGTAACACATTGTGTTTTGATTATGATCAAATGATTTGTTTCACAGAAAAGTATGAAAATGTGCTCAAGAAAACAATATTACACATATCAAACAAACAAAATTTTTTAAATTCACATTACGTTTAATCAATAAATTAAAATAAATTTGAACGTTAACTTAGTACTAATTACAATTAAAATTACTATATTTAACCGTTCCCGACACATTGTTTAACACGCGAATACGCATAAACTGACTACAAATTGTTTTGCGAAATTTTTATCATGCGAAGGTTAACACCACTTATCTGTTTAGAACCATTTCTGCCACAAAGTCGATAAAATACTTTCCCGCTCCGTTTTATCTTCTTTATCAAAAATTTTTAAATACACCTATTGTGGAGGTCGCATCGTTGTGACGTTCCTAAATCGTTAAACTAGAATTTCTCCATGTATTTCAATGACCACAAACTCGCGCGTCCTTCTGTCGAGTCATAAAATTAGCAATGGCTCTTGGCGTCGTGGCTCGTAAATAATTAATACCTCTCTCGGAAACAAAAAAAAAGAAAAAAGGCAGGAAGATTCGATCGTGCGAGATATAGAGATCGGGAGATCTCGTTTCTTTGCGATGTCCACGGTGTTTCGAATCAGCTGACGAGATAATTTTACGAATCTGACGGCGGTGCAGAAATAACTAACGCACTTTGTTGCGTGGCTCCCGAAATAGCCGACCTATAAAGGGTCGGTCATTTCATGTTCTCCTAATGTGATATCCATTTGCCCATTCTACTGCTATCGGACCAGCCGACTGTTACATGAATGGACTAGAAATTTTGTCTAATTTCGTAGCCTTAAATAATTAACACTTATGAAAATAGGAAAATTGCGCATACTTGTGGCACCCTTGTAATTATCGAAACACCCTTTGGATCGGATCAGCCGAATGGACTAGAAACATTGGCTAATTTCGTAGCGTTTAATAATTAACAAATTATTAGAAACAAAAGTTGTTTCAAATAAGAATGGGGCCATTTTTAGTGCTAAGGGTTAAACGTCTATTGGATAATGTAACGTCCGTCCATAATTTTACATTAAAGTTTTTGGACCCTTTTACAGTTACTTGACGTCCATTGTTACAATTTTTTGAATTTGTATTTTGCATTGTATACAAACAGTTAGCGAACATTGTCGTTGGTCGAAATCGCAAAGCGAAAAGTAATAGTCACGATTTTTTAATCTTTTTGTGTGTTTGAACATTGAAAACAAGCTTATCGTAGAACGAAGTGGGTTATTTACGTACACAATGTTTCATAAAAACTGATCAAGGTCGTTACGATCTATAAATAATTAAAAATAGTAAGAATTGTGCGAGACTGCGTTTTAGATCAATCCGAAGTCCAAAATTCAAAGATTCCAACATCACTGAATGACTATAGAAACTTTTTGCACAGCATGCATACATTTGCAAACGGTATATCTTAGATTTTCATTACAGGCACAGATAAAAAGTTGAAAACCGTGACTCTCACCTTTTTTTTTCAATTTTCAAGCAATTGCAATTTCAAATCATGTTTTACGGATTACTTAGTATACTAACATTTGTAACGTCGCTAAAAACGTCGAAAAAATGTTATTAATTCTTAGAGGGTGTCCATTTAATTTTATCGCCGACTGGCATGTTCAGTGTACCGAGTTATTTTTGCAAAATGGAAAAAGATTGATGAAGCATTTATTTTTCAATTTTTATTTCACGAAGCCCTTAATTTACAAGGATCCAAATTTTCGTAAGATTTCTTCCATTAACTTAGGGCTTCTAAAAAATAATGCAATTGTTACATTGCATGAAAGTACTCCTAGCAAAATAGAAATTCAAGTAACAAATTTCAATATAATTTAAAGAAAATTAAAACAATGCAAATTTGTTTTGTGGATCTATAATACTTGATATCGTTTATGTGGCGGTCGAAGTTTTAATAAGGAACATTTTAGGAAGATTGCTTTTCAATTAGCGATTGTCATCTTTGTAAATGGCGCATGTAATGTGAAAGTACAATCGGATACATGAGATTAAAGGATGGCAAATATTTGTAATTTAGTTCGTTCCACCCGGTACGTCAAGTTCTATCACCAGACGCACGGTAAATATTGCATTAAAACAAGTTGACATAACGATACAGATGTGATACTAATTTCTCATGTTAGAGATGAGGAACAAATTTTTTCGCGCTACGTAAATAGACTGCGGATTTTATGAACTTGCGAGCAAAATGGAAACGCAACACAGAGGAGCCATACGAATGTACCGGTACATTATTTACAACTTATTACGATTATTAAGAAAACAAAACAATTTTTGCGTAACACATTTTTCTTGCAATCGACGCAGGCAACTTTTATTTTGGATAAACGAATGTTGATACGAGCGATATCGAGTATTTTGTTAATTCGTTTTCAAAGCTTCCAGATCGATTTTTGCCAAATAGTAATTGAACTTGTTAATTGTTTATTCTGTGTTTTATCATTCAAAAAATGTTACCGCAATATTTTTCACGAGTTTAATTCACGCCTGCACACACTTGCGCGACACTGGGCCTAGCGCCATCTTTCAATTATGTAAAACTTCAAACATAGTTAATCTTTAAGGTCATTGTCGTAGACGAAAATAGTATAAAGTTGCACTTGCGTATAAAATTACACTTCATTCAAAATAAATAGAAGTCTAGCCGTTTTTAATTATACGTTCACTTTTAATTATATTCTGCTCTTTTAACGAACCATCGACGTGAACAAAAATGTTTTATTACTCAGTAAAAAATGTGTTGTACAAAGAGAGAAGTTAATAAAATTCGTTTGCGGACTTGAATTTTGAAAAGACAGTTTAAAAAATTGGTTGACGTCAGAGTAAAATAATTTTTCGTATTGGAACACTTTTGTATCTTCAAACAGATCATCATTTTTCTTCTGAATGCGTGGTTCCAATTTTTAAAAGCAATTTGGAAACATGGCAGCAGCACGAAGTATACATCCTTCTAAAATTAAAAGTCAACATAGTGAAGTTATCATAAATTATCGATCATGTGCTTCTGGAGATCACACTTTTTTATGTGTTTCATAGCATAAGTCTTCACTTTGTTACACAAATTCATAATTTGTACTATTTCAAATTTTGTGTCAAAAATAAATACGTTATGTAAAAGTCACGTTATTCTCTAGGTCCATCCAAATATCTCTAAACTTTATAATGTAACGCTGTTTAGTATCGTTTATTATTTCCTACTATTTATTTACTACTTTCTATTAAATACTACCAGATAGTAAATTTCTACAAAACAATAGCTATTTGCAATGAAAATTGCAGGAGGGTTAACAAGAGTGAAAAGTATAAAAGTATACACAATGAAAAAAATAACATTCAGAATTTAGAAGCTGCACCACATTAACGCTAAGTTTATGAATTACTAAAATTTTCAGCTATTTTAAAAATAATATTACGTTGGGGAAAGAAATTCGTTATTTTAACGTTTATTTCAAGACATTATTAATGGATTTCTTTTCCCCCAACCTAATATTATTTTAAAGAATATTATTAAAAATATTATAACAAAATTATATCAAAAATAATATTAAGGAAATATTATTTTAAAAAGTGATATATACCCAAAGAAATAATATTTAAGAAAATAATATATACCCAAAGAAATATTATTTAATTCTTTGAAGCACGGTGATATTAAACGTGTCCCACCTTTCTAATACGTGAATTTGCACGGGGGTATTTCTTGAGCCTCCTCGAAATTTTGCAATTCCTACGTGCAAATTTGATTTTCTAAAATTCCGAATGTGGCCAAAGTCTATTTTCGCTCGAAGTATCAAAATCGTCGTTTAATTGCACAGATATTGACCGATTAAGTCGACCAAAATGGCTGCCATATTGGGGTCAACGGAAAGAGCGACGTGTCCGCAAGAAACATCCCCAGAAATATATTTAAAAACATTGATAAACTCACCAACGTATACCTCTAAACGTTATCAATTACGAAATCGTAAAAACCGCACCGACGACCGAGGGTTAAAGAGTTCAAGCACCTTGGTTGACCCTCGTTCCCCAATTTGCAAAGCAGTTTACCGGTTCGTTACCATTATGGTGTCACGACCTCCAACGATCGAACACAATCGTCGCATACATTTATAGAAATCGATCTTTTTGTGATGAATCTATTCAGGGTTCGGTAAAGAAACCAGATTGGCGAACAGCCAATAGATTCGTTCTATTTTCTTCTCTCTCTCGCACTGCGTGGAGTTAAGTTCTACCCCGACTTGTGGATCCACATGAACGGTTTCCTTGACTCTCTCTCTCTCTCGAGTTTTGCAAGTTTTCGCATCTTCGCAATCGTTCAACACCTGTTAGGAACAATTATCGGTGGTGTTCGAATTTCCCTCGGAAACCCTTCTCCGCCTAGACTTTGCCGATCGCAAATAATTCCAAGTGTTCAGTGAAATGTACGATCTTCTAACACGATCGATAAGTGAAAATGATCCTTCAATCGCGAATATCGTCTACGTAAATCTGCGCAACAAGCTGTAAAAAAAAAAAAAAAAGACAAAGCAAACAGCTCGAACGATTTTTGTCGTTTAAATGTCATTTTCCGATTGGAACTCGAGCAAACGGGTTACGCAACATTTAGAATTTCATTGATCGAACATTGATCGAACGTTGCTTGTTATTTGGTTGATGCTGTGAACAACGGTGTGGAAGTTGAGGGGAACATGGACGAAATGAAATTGTAAAGAAGAAACGGGATAGAAAGTTAAATCGCAAGACGATATATTTGACTGTGACGCGGCGCCCGTCTGTGTTGACACAAATTGAATAATCGAGTGCTCGGGGTAGAAGAGGGACAGACAAGTATTCGGGAAGATGAGTTGGGATTATTAGCGCGGAAAAAGGGATTATGTACAGTGGTGGTGGTGCATCGACTCGGCCTAGTGGCCCAGCAAAGCTAAAAAAGTTTCTGGCAAAAAGGGACAGTACGCTTAAGAAATGGAAAGATGGTACGGACTTGTTTCTGAAACGCTTTTCAATAAACTTACGGTTCAGATACACCGGTACTTTTTCTATCCGGCCGATCTATTTCATTCGATTTATTCCGGATCTTCAAATGAATCCTTTAGACTCGAGTATCTAACCGATACCGGAATGGAAACCGATACCGAAAGTGCACTGGAAAAGAAAACGTCCATTCACTGTTTCAAATGCTGATTTCGACGATGTGCTTCTAAAAATGTTCCGTAGAGGATCAAACCCTAGCAAGTTAAATAAATCTTGAGATTTAGCACAGACAGTAGAACTTTTTAATGTGGACACTTTTAGACTGCGGACTTGATTTTATTTTTAACAATTTCAAGAATTTCAGAGTTGTTATTAACCTTTGCTCGCTTGTGTCTAGTGGGAATGTAGATTTTTAAATTGTTAATTTAAATATGCTTTGCTTGTTTTTATTTTTATTTGGATAAATGGTACATATGTATTTAGCTATTTTCTGTGTTAGAAAAATATTTCTTTTTATTTAGATGTGTCTAGCAAAACATTCTTTTTATTTAAATAAGTCTAAAGAATAATTATTTAGCTACTTTCAGTGTTGACAAACAATTCTTTTTATTTAGATAAGTTTAAGTTATAATAACGTGTTTAGCTATTTTCAATGTTAGCAGACAATTTTTTTTATTTAGATGTGTAAAAAATAATTAACGTGCTTAGCTATTTTCTGTGTTAGCAAACAATTCTTGTTGTTTAGATAAGTTTAAATAATAGTAACGTGTTTAGTTATTTTCCGTGTTAGTAAACAATTTTTTTTATTTACATAAGTCTAAAAAATAATAACGTGTTTAGTTATTTTCAGTGCTGGAAACAAATTGTTTAAAATTAGTAAACATTGATTAATCGCCTTCTGATGTACGTTTTCAATAAAACGCTTAAGATAAGACGAAGTTGTTTGGAACAAAATTGAATAAATAGTCGGAGTTTAAAGGGTTAATTTTTATTTTATATACAAACCTGTAATCTCTCTGTTATCACAAGAGATAAACGTCGTCGTGTTTCTTGCAGCGACTGCAGTGTGGCAGCACCGACTGTATCGATGTTCGATATCACCTTGTTCGTGTTTAAATGTTGTTAGCACTCCGACAAAGGCGTAATTAATGTAATCATGATCTTAGTAATGCATTAAATTGTATATTATGAAATAAACATTCTGAAAATATTGTTTACCCGCTTCAAATATGTGAACATCGATACTTTCTTGCATCCACGTTATTTAATAAAAATTCATTCTTCTAAAAAGAGATATTCGATTAAAATACAATTGCTGAAATTTAATCTTTTTTTAAAAATTAAAGCTGTGTAAAAATTATAAAACTAATTGAAATAGTATCCTAACGCGTAAAAATATTTTTTAACACTTTGAACACTGATCATACAGGCTTTAATTATTAAAATTCAATTTCTAGAAGAATGGCATAAAATTTTATTGTAAATAAATAAAATACAGACTTTATTCGGATGCACAATTGATTCCAATGAAAAATTAAACGTCTACGTACTTTTTCATTAATAGTGGAATTTAGTAAGAACCCTTTCTGACTTGTAACTCATTCATCCGCTTAATCCGATAAAATATCCCATAGATTTTTAGATAAAGTAGAATTTTGTTTGATTAACACCAGAACCACTAAACGAACCATTTTGACTGGCCTCTAGTTTTTTCTTTCGTAATTATTGAAGTTATAAAAATATTTTCATCAGTCGGATATACTTCTTTAATGACGGAGATATTAGAATAAGAATTGTATGAAGTTTTAGTAGATGCAGTCTCGTTATTATTACAAAGCAATGTATATCGTTGGATTTATTGTTCGGTAGTTCTAGTGTTAATTTAACTCGCACGATAGATCGATAATATTGCTGTAGTATTTCAAAGACAACAGTCGGAACAAATTCGACGACGAAGAAATGAAGCACATAATAATTGACTGACATAGTAGCCGATCAGATTGTGCGTCAGTGCAGGTGGTTTTATGTTTCCAGTTAATTTAGCTCGCAAGCTAGTGTAAGAATCGATTGCACCGGTGCTTCTCATGTAAAGCAAGTTCTCTCGTAAACAACGAAAGTTCCCCTCTAATAGATCACTCATTTATTTAAATGTGTTCACAGTATGCTTTCTGAAGGAAGATCATCTAAACTTCTCCACTTTTATTTTCTCGTTTCACTGATCACTGTACCCGAGTTCCTCCTTCATCGGCAAACTGAACTTTTTGGCTAAACGATCCATGACCAGAACAATTTTACCGATTTTACCAGATACGTAACACGATCTTGTCCCTGCGAGCTCGTGTATCAAAGTTCGACGACCATATTACGAGTAATTGAGTTGTTATGTAGAAAATAGTCACTTTCTAGTCTTGTCACCGTTGCTATTCGAAAAATTATATGGAAAGAATTGTGTTGAAAATATATGGTTGAAGAGTTTTGTATGAAATGTTAAGTTCTTTAACAAACGGAATAGTTAGAACGATTACTAGACTGCAAAGCTTGTAGGAATATGAAAAGAATTATGCTAAAAATATATTCTTGAAGATTACTGTATGAAATGGTAATTTCTTTAACAAACCGAATAGTTAAAATGATTACTAATCTGCAAAGCTTGAATGAAAATGTATTATGTTAATTGTAAGGGATACAAGTTGAATTAATTATTTTTTTTAATACTTGTAATGTCTTTGTACTCTTGCAGTGATTTTTATCTTAAATGGATAAAAACTGCAGTTTAATAATTTCCAAATTATTATTTTTTTATTATTAATTTTTTTAGTGCCAAATAATGTTGTCTATAGAACTGCTAAATATGCATTTGTAATTTTCAAACATTAACCATGATTTTCTGCCAATTATTCAATACTTGCTTTGCCTTTAACTATTTCCAAAAAGAGAATGGAAATTTATGCTCATTCTAAAACTGTATTTTGTTGCTTGCAAAGCAGTAACAATTTATTTCGTCGCAAAGAAATTTATTTCGTCGTTGTTAAATAAGGAATTAATACTCCATATAAAATTGAAAGAAATTCAGTGCAGCTAGAATTTTATTTAAAAATTTATTATTTTAATGTAAACTTGTGGTAAAGTTGTTCGGGTAAATTCGTCATCCCCTGTAGTTACAAGCAAATTCCAATTTTTATTTAAATAATCCAACCACTCAAGATTGTAATTTATAATATTATTAATATTTGCAAGTTTGATTTAATGCAATATCCCTTTATGTCTGTTTATACTCAACGCATGTTTGATTATTAACCCTTTGCACTCGAAACAATTCCATTTCAAAATCGAAACAATATTTTTACCTATAACAGCTCCATTATACACAATTTATTCTTTATTCTTAACTGCAAATATAGCAACATAAAAATTATTTAAATAATTAGTGGCGCCATTCGAGTGCTAAGGGTTGAACAACCAAAGTT
Organism: Agapostemon virescens; assembly: GCA_028453745.1. Classification (NCBI taxonomy): domain Eukaryota; kingdom Metazoa; phylum Arthropoda; class Insecta; order Hymenoptera; family Halictidae; genus Agapostemon; species Agapostemon virescens. The sequence continues at coordinate 8,044,605 of CM052092.1, forward strand.
ATCAACTTTCATCCTATTATCATATCCAATTTCATAGAACCTGCGAATCTGCAATGAAACAATATCTGCATGCACACACGATAGTGTTTTAACGTGCTGTTGTACGTTTAACTTTAGAAGAACGTAGGAAGAAAAAAAGAATTCTCTTACAATAGAACATATTAAAAATATTAATGACGGCATAAGTTATGATTCGAATAACGATGTGTCTATTTTAGAACTAAGTGTCAGAGTAATATCGAAATGTTTAACGCTTTCACGTTTATTACAGAGGTCTGCAGCGGTGGCGAGCTACCAGAAGTTGAGATCATCAGTTTGTTAGAAGAACAAATACCTAGGTACCGTCTGCGAGCCGATACCCTCACTCAATTCCAAGGTAAACATGTGCTGAGAAAATTAGTACTCTCGTTGAAAAGTTTGACGTCAACGCTTCTGCTCACTGAACTCCATCTCTTCAAATGAAATCACTGTGACCGCAAAAATCAATGAAAATTTTCCAATTTTTCACTCTACCAAAGATCCTTATATTTTATACAAAAGTACATGGAAAACTGTTTCGTTATGATGCACATGAAGGCTGTACAATTATATAATTCGACCACAAAACCACTGTTATTTTATTGTTATGGGTACTATAAATCTTTGCAAAAAGTCAGTCGCAAATTGTCAAGATGAGTTTCTCTGGAAAAATTTATAGAAGATGAAAAATTGTTTTACTATGTTGCACGTGATGGCTGTACAATTATATAATTCGACCACAAAACCACTGTTATTTAACCATTTGAATGTCATAAGTATTGGCAAAAATTCAATTGAAAAATAAGCTTAGTTTCCATCAAAAAATGTTTAACAATGCCATGCAACTTTAAATGATTTCCAAAGCTTATGACGCACGAATTTCAAGTTACTGTAACAAATGTAATATAACTTCTATAGGCAAGTCTTCTACTTATTATAGTTTAGTTCAGTTCAGTAACTTCTATAGACTACACACATTTAAAAAGTGTGAAAGTGTTGTAGATTCTTTAAAATTTGCAAATCTCTAAATGTTCAAATGCTATGAATCCATAAAAGGTCATAATTTAATCAGCAATATTACACAGGGGCGAACACAAAATGTCAATATATCAGGAAATAGTATTTTTTATTATTATTATATTATATTGTTACTTCAATGGACAATTGAAGCTCCTACAAAAATAAGAAATTAATTGATTAGATAGCTGAAATAATATTCCTGAAAGAATCTTTTCTTATTTGCTTTTTAAATTATTATAATATTTATTATAGTATTTTCTAAAGAAACTGTATACACACTTACGTTTGCACAGTGACACAAAGCGCTAAAACAACTACATGTAATCCTATAACTTACGTAATTATGCGAATATCTGTATAATACTTTTTAAAAATATTCCCAACAAATTAAGCTTTCAATTTATTTAATTTAATTGCCAACAATCCTACACTTCATTAACTATATCGAGAGTTGAGCCAATGTGGCTTGGTGAATCTGTAGAATAAACAATAGACAATTGAACTATTCACAAACTTTTTTAACAGTCCATGTAGAACATGTTACAGAAATTGTTCTGAAGAAGACCAGACGATTAGAGTCGCCACATTGACTGAAACAACGACGCAGTATAGTTAGCAGACCCCCCGGACAGCGATATTGATAGCAATCGCAGAATTGTTATATTTTGGGTGTGAACCATAACAGAAACCTCTACGTCAATTCTTTGTACTCGGAAATTTTTTTCGAACACATTTATTTAACCATTGCTTAACGAAATAGTAATAATAACCGATATTGTATGAAACCCACGTTTGAATGTAAAAACTAGTTTCTGTAATGGTAGATAAATTATGCTAGATAGAATTTGCGTAGTATGTATGGATTATAAGAATGAAAGATACATATGAAGAAATCTATGAACAATATGAGAAACATATGGAATATAAGCCTTCTAGATATGAAAAGATCTATGAACAATATGAGAAACATATGGAATATAAGCCTTCTGGATATATTATAGTTGAATTGTATTAGTAGTATTATATATATTATATAGTATATTATATATACTGGTATTATATTATCCACTCAACTTATTTACAGTTATTTTATTTTTTCTGCTGCTTATGACAATTCTAAATCCTAATAATACATACATATCATTTAACTAAGAACATGAAAGAGGTCAGTATATACTGTTCACTTATGACTGCAATACATAATCTAGTTCTGTAAACAAAATATTCTTAGCGTTGGGTTATTGTAAAAGTTTGTGATCTGATTTTCAAAATTGATGAAGAACCATGTAATTTTACAAAAAAGAATCCACTAACGTGTAAAACGTTCAGAGATGATTGTAGAAAATACTGATTAAATAATTGTCTAATAATTGAGTATAGTTAACGACAGCAACAGCATTGATGCTTGCTTTTTCGTTCCCTGTTCCTCCTTTTGTTAATTGCAATTATGCTAATTTGATGTTCACGTTTTATACCGTTAAATGGGCGACGATCTTAGGCCCGCAGTAGTTCTTAATTTCGTATGATACAGTAATTTCGAAGAGTACAAATATGCCGTTATAATTGTATATTTATAAAACTTTCACAGCAGTTACCGTGATTAATCGATCATTACACGCTAGGGAAATTACGAAACTCGGTATTTCAGTGTATTTTTCTATATTTTTAGCAACGTCTAGTCGATAGCAAGCTTTTCATAGGTCTATCATGCTATAAATATAACTGTTATACTGAAACAGTCTGAAATTTTATATTTTTATTTTCTTATTTTCTTTTCTGCTCTTAGTAGACTTCGCAGAAAGTAGTACAAATATTTATGAAGATAAAGCAATTTTTGTTAAATCTTCCAAGGGCAATTATATAATGCAAATGTTATAACAAGTTATTTTGTTTATGTACAGGCTACGAAAACGCTGACTGGTTTATTCCATCACCGGCACTAAAAACGATTGACACTAGCTTGAAATTGTCACCGGACCAAATCCGGGAAACCCTCAATTACTTCCGTAAGTACTTGCTAACTTAATGTTTTTTATTTATTCATTTATTTTTCATTTATTTTCATCTTTGTATCATCCTCATACACCCTTCATTGATTTTGCTAAATATTGATCATGTTTGCATCACATTTATGCAACGGAAGGCTTGCATTCTGTAAAGTTTGACAATCTTATGTTTTCGCAGTTGTCAGAATTAAGTCAGGCAGGAATGGGCAATTTAATTAATATTGTTAAGTATGTAATATCAACGATAATATAGGCATACAATATATTTGTTAAAAATATTATGGTTCAATCCACCTTATGTCTTTTTCAAGCAACAAATATTTTCATCGATAATATTCTCGTTTTATCATTGAGCGATATTATCCCTAATATCAAAGATTTTATAGTAGGTATTTACTTAATTCTTTATTTCGGTACATGTTTACATGGAAAAGATTATATTAAGATATTTTAGAGTGTTTGATCACTCGCAATGATTGTGATCAGTCGTGGTTTTATGTGTAGCATATTTGATAAGTAGATTGCGGATTTGGGATACTGATAACAAAAATGAGTGAATACAAAACAGTAAAAGAATTTGAGGAATTTGAAAATACTGTTGCATTTTGTTTCTAATTCTTGTGAAAGCATCGAGAAAAGAAATCAGTATTTATAAACCTCCTGTGTTTCATAATTGATGCAGACAATTTTTATTTTGCATCAAAATCTGCAATCTATCGATAACAATATTTCAATATAATCTAAAGTAATTTTAGGCATGATTCAAATATTTTATATCACATAAAGTCTTGACCGATGAATAGACAATGGAGAGAATTATTAAACCAATATGTAGAGCTTCAATAATTTTTTATAACTAGTAGAAATGTGCACATGCACATGACATATTATCAGGCTTGACATTGGTTCCTTTAAATTTTCCATTTCTAAAATAATGTCTTATCCAATATTTCAATATCTCTTATCAAACATTTAATACCCTGCATTATATAAAAAAATTTTATAGCAATCAGCCTGAGGAAAGAGAAACTAAAATGCAGCATCATAAAAATTTAATTTAAAAAGATATACAATAATGATAATTGTCCAATCTTCCAAAAAATGTTCAAGTATCTAGCTGTAAAAATATTATATTTGTAAACATTTGTGGCTTTAATAGTATCCGGTATTATTTTTTGTGTTATCATAAGAATATAAGAATATATATAAATTTATAGTGAAAAGGGTATACCCTGTTTAAAATTGGTTTAATTGACTTAATTTTTTTTTTCGATGTTACAAAGATTAGTTTACGAGATAACATGTAAAAGAATTTTTTTTTAAATTTTTATAACATTTAAAAGAGAATTTTAACTCGTGTGAACCAATTTTAAAACAGTTCAATGGTCTTCAATGGTATGCTTAAGAATCCAAACAAAAACACGAAAATGATTTGGTCTTCTGAGAAGCACTGGATTTACAGAAAAAGTTTCGCACGTACCGGAATGCCTTGTTATGAATTGTATCGGAAAGATGTTTTCGATCGGTGCTAAGGGCGTAAATATTTTCGTAGGTTCAGTAGCATTTGCAAATCATTTCAGGAAACACCGGGCACCCTTTATTTAAACTATTATTTCACGCCTGACTGATAACAAGCGACGTCTAATTAGTCAAGTGTTTCGTCGGGCGACCAATCGCGGCGTTCGCCCGGAACAGTTTTCGCCCAATCGGAGCGCTCGACCCGGCGCTGCACTGGAACGTCCATAGTTCGGTTTAGTCGCCGCTCATTCTCCATGTAGGGAGGATGTTCTGCGCCCGTTTTCTCGTCATGTAAAGTGACTTGTTCCGTGCTTTTCGCAAGCCCATCGTGCTTTACCATGGCATGTTGTTTACGCAAAATAAGAACGGCGTTTCTGTGAACCCTGTGCGAATATAACGAAGTGACAGTTGCTAGTGCGTCGATGTTTTAAGTGCGTTATTGTTCTACATGTGTTTGTTCGTGGCGGATACTGGTAATCCATACGTATACACATAATATGCACTTTGATCTCTTAAACATTTAACGACAAATCAATGAGCTCGATATGCAAACGTGTCGCTCTAGGTTCTCGTCAATTAATTATCGTAGCGAAACTTTTAAACGCTATTGACAGTTCCACCGACGGTATAGAATAAATGGTGATGTTTTTATTTACGTTATGCCCAGCTGTACAGCTTTTTTCTGTTAAAAAGGTGTGGCTAAGGATATCGACGATTGTATTTTAGTGGGGGTGTATACATATATATATATGTACACATTGAAAAATGTATATATTTCAAAATTACTGTACGAAATGTATTTAATAATCCTTTTACAAAAATTGATATCAATGCAAAATATTATTAAACTGAGAAATCGTTCGTGCAAGAAAAACATTGAATCCAGAGTTACATTAGATCTGCTTTCGAATAGCTTTTTGCGGTTCGTTTGAATGAACTTCTATGTTTTCTTCATCGTTTAGTCAATGTTTTTATACATTAAGTACACTTGCGGAAAAATTCGTTGGAGTAGGGAACTGGAATTCGTAGAAAACTATGAATTCGAAACGCACACGTTCTGTAGGTTATGTTAGGTTAGATTTACATGGGATCCGAGCACGAGCATAAGCCGACTACTAATATCTTCACTATTACATGCAGTTTTATGTATATATTCTTACACTTATTTGTACAGTGTACAGATAATTTTTTTTAATAATTTTTTAATGTTTTGTGATTTTTCCTCGTACGACACAATTTTATTTGACCTTTTAGAAAATTTTCTTATTCTCGTGAAATCTCTGTACCAACATCCGTACATGATCATTATATAATCTTTGAATGCTCTTTTTATCTGTGTATATTCGTTACTGATAACAGAATAAAAACATTTATCACTTCTAATTTTAGTTGAACACGGGTGTGAATTTTTCTGTAAATAAAAACACTAAGTTCAGAGTTTTATTTTGCTATCTGTAATTAAATGGGAATCGTACTTTTCACACTTCCGGTTCTAGATTTTATAACATTGATCACTTGGAATCTCGCTTTTGAAAATTCCGGTTCTAGATTTTACTTACTACCCGATTTACTGCTAGATTTTTATTTTTACTTCACACTTTATATTCAGTATTAGAAACACTTTTTCTCTATTACGAAATTACAAATGGCGGAAATGCTGTAATACGTTACCTTTGAATTCTCAATGAAATAAGTGTTTACTGCATCATAGACGCTGATTTTATGTTCGCGGAATATTTGCAATGATAAATACAACTTTCATCTACTTAACTAAGCTAAAACCGAAAATTTCTAAACAATATACGGTACCGAGTATTAAAAATATTTAGCATATTTTTTAAAACTAACAAGATTTATTCGGATTTCGTGCAATTTTTATTAAAATATATTGAACGAAGAAATGTGCGTTCAATAATTATCAAATAAAAATATGAAAATGGTCGTTTGACCCGCTGCGATAGGTTAAATGTTAACACTTTACCGACCGGCAAGTATTTCAGAATTTTTCAAGGTCCACTGCCATGATTGAAGACTTTTCAATGGGTCTCTCAATGCTGACAGCAATTTTTATTGTAAATCAACATGACATCCTCAGTAACGTTATCTAACAATTTGGTTATAAATTACAATGTAAAAATAGTTTGTTAGGCTTCATTTTGTTACAGTGCAACTATTGAAAGTCCTAATAATAGAGTGGAATCAGGACCCCCCAGACTAAATAGACATTAAGAAATTAGGAAAAGAGCGGGGGGCTCTGTGGATCAATGCGGTAGTCGATGGACTGCCACCAGAAAGTCCCAGGTTCGATCCCCTCCCATTTTTCCTGAGATCCTATAATAAGCTTTCGGTCGGTAAAATATTTGTTAACCCTTTGCACTTGAAGACGACACTAAAATTTGCTATGCTATTGTTTAAAAAACTTCTCTAGGTTTGTAATTGAGAAATGGGGATGATAAAAATGTTAAAGTTCTAAGTACGGGTTATAGTAATTAATTTGGAACGGAAGGAAATTAACTATGTATTGTGGAGCTATTATAAATAAAAATATTGTTTCGATTTTGGAGTGGAATTGCTTGGAGTGCAAGGGTTAAACGAGTCTTTCGATAATTAATAACCCCCGACGCCGTTGCGTTGAACGTGCCGGTGCGAAAATCCTATCCGTGCATTAAAGACTGATTAAATTCCCGATTCGTATGAAAGTATATTGGTTCGCGGTATTTTCAAATTGCTTTCGAAACGTGTTTCGAAACACGCCGGGTTGCCGTGGTGTGTATATCTACGCTGCGTTTCATAACCATAAAAACTATCCCGAGCTTCCTGTGTGCTACTGACTGTCTTCCACAAACGAGAGTAATTGAAAAGCGACGTTGTTATATGAAAGTAAACGCGGATACACACTGGGCTTCGTACGGGAAACACAGTGCGCGAGTTTATGCATAAACGCGGACGTAAGAAACTGTTTTCATGCTACGTCGCGTGCATGAAAACAGTGCGAAAGAAGTTTCGTTAGGCCTTGTGAAACGAATAGCACCATCTTAGTACTGAAACGTTTATCCCAGCATTTGAATGAGCGGCAACCGAAGTCAGTTGAGCATTTCTTTTGTGGAATCCGTTGAGCGGAATTTAACGCTCAGTTTACCAACCACCGAAACCGACTATTTTACGTTACTTTATAAAAATAACGAAAACGTGTCTACTCGAAATTTTTAACTATTTCTTTTTACAGTATACACCAGGAGAAGTAAACGCATGGAATGATTCTTTGTAGATGCATTTCTGTAATATTAATATTCGCTAATGAAGCGCGTCGAATAGCGCCATTTTGACTCGGTCGGTAAATTTAGCGTTTAAACAAGTTGCAAGCGGGTTTTAAGTATTTACATGAATTTTGAATGAAATTCGTAGATGCATTTCTGTAATATTAATATTAATAAATGAAGCGCATCGGAGAGCGCCATTTTGACTCGATTGGTAAAGCTATCGTTAAAACAAGTTGCAAGCAAATTCTTAAATTTTTATATGAATTCTGAATGAGATTCGTAGATGCATTTCTATAATATTAATATTCGCAAATGAAGCGCATTAGAGAGCGCCATTTTAATTCGTTTGGTAAACCTAGCGTTTAAATAAGTTGCAAGCAGATTTTTAAGTCTTTACATAGATTTTCAATGAAATAAAAATTTTGAACGAATGTAGGACTCTTTTTTGCAGGTTTTGTTTAGATTTGGTGTCTTGCACTATCTTTTTGCTAGACTTTGATGCGCGTGCTATTAGGTTGCACGCCGGTAATATTATCGAATCTAAAACTGAAGTATGTAATTATTTATTATGGATGAGTGAGTATATGATAAAAGGAAAAGCTGGTTTCAGGGAAACATTGGCGTAGCGTAGAGACTGAATATTCCCATAAAATTCAATTATAATATAATTGCGATGTCTTCGTGATGGTCACTTCCGGGGAAATCGCAAGATTGAATTTGATGTCCATTTCTCGCAGTTAATTGGGAAATCCATCAGAATGAAAATATAGTTATTAGACTGCGGATTTTATGGATTTCGGAGAAATATTGTGCGAGTACAATACAAAACGGTAAAAATATCGTAAGTACTTGATGAGCACATCGTTATCCTGTTATTGGGAACTTATTAAAATTCTTAAGAGAAGGGAAAAAGTTTTATTGAGCTTCGTACGATCAATACCTATTTTATTTTGCACATGAATTTGCAGTTTAGCAATTATACCGGACTCCATAGACATTATCATCAGGTTTTTATGTATTTATGCTATAAACCTTAAAACTGCGAGAACTTTAAAACAATTTAAGACAACCGTAATTTGACCTCGTTAAAATTGTTAATCGAAGAAATACATTTTAATTGTACGTTTATTTCTTACCAAACAACCTTTATCCTGCATAAAAATCCGCAGTCTGATTATTACGTTTTTTTCTATCGGATATGAAAAATAAATGGAACTCGTGTTATTAACTTCCCTCAAAGCGAAATAATATTCAACCGTGCGATGGTTAGAAGTTTCCTCTTTCTTCCAGCAAATTATGAACTTCTAATCGCTGCAACCATAAACTAAATCGTAGGGCAAAGGGTTAGAGCAATTTGCCAATGAGCGACCTATTATAAATTCAGCGTGCAATAAATTATTATTCATGTTAACTTCGGCTTGGAGTTTTACACGCGATTAATGGCGTACACGCGACTGCAACCTAATTTTTCTGACGATAATTAGAATTCACGATAATGCCGCCGCGTTCTTCTCAGGATACATAATGCGAACGTGCACAGGTAAATGTGAGAACAAAATTTTTCACGCCTTCAGCCAATCGTCATTCAAGCCGTTGGAAGAAAAAAAAATTGTGTAATATTCGTCGGACCGTCAATTAAGCCGACCTCGTTAAAGAAAATCCCGTGTAATTTTTGTAAACGTACCCCATCTATCGCTTGGTTCAACTCTTTCTCATAAAAAAAAAAAAAAAGAAAAAACGATCCGCGAATTAAAAGGCGTCCCGGGAGAAAATGCGAGTTATAATGACGTATTGTTTTCGTTAGGACTCTTTCACACCGGTTCATTTTCCAAATCTAATTACGGCATGTAGTTAATCGGTAACCATGGAAGGTTGTGTTCGTTCTACGCTCGGTTTTCACATCTGCTTATGTCCGCGAATGTCTCAAATAATAGGAAATCCTGAGAAAATGTTACAATCGGACAGGAAAGCACACGAGAATTTACATGTCTCTACGGACACGCGCGTTCTTTTTAATTAAAACAAGGATTCGCGGAGGAATTCCTCGACGTTGTGCAACAATAGCTGTTCCTACTCCTCTTAGAAACTTCGAAAAATTACAGGCAGCCCTCCCATAACACGGTTTCGCTCCAACAAGATAAACAAATTTCGAAAACCTACAATACTGGACAACATGATTTTTGCTCAACATATTCAGAAGCTAAATTACCTTAAAATAACAAACTACAGTCGCTTTACGTGAAATCGAATCGATTCTGAAGACAATAGTACAGTTAATTAAGAAAAAATTAGAAGAAAGCCTAAGTCTAGCTGAAAATCTCGAGTAATTTTAATGTAAACCCTTTCGCTGAAAGAGACCAAAAATTCAAAAGGAAGCTGCGAAACTGTTTGACTCCGTGCCGAGACATTTACAATGACCTTGTAAGAACCAGTAAGCAAAGCAAAATTACTGATTTTTTACAGAGAATAGAAGATGCAAAAACGAAGAAAAGAGTTCTGGAATTTTATAGGAATTTATCTACCGTGTTGTAGAAGGGTTACCTGTATTTCCATAAATCCTGAAATTCCTACGTGCGATTCACGTGATTTTTGTTTTGCCATCCGGGAAGCCTTGCGATTAAAAATTAATTTAAGGATGCGCATTGATGATAGCATCGGTAATGATTTAGTCGTTTCAGCTTTGGAGCCAGGAAAGGGGACTTGGTCTATGAAAGTAATCGCTCGGAATCACTCACATTCATACTCTTCATCCTTTTGCCTGTCGTTTTGCATTCTTCCTCTCACAATCCTTTCCTTCTTCTGCTCTCTCTCTCTCTCTCTCTCTCAACCATTTTATTTCTCTTTCTTTCATTCTACTGTCTACCATCTACTCTAGCCCACACTCGTTCCTCTGCACCTCCTCGCAATCCTCGACCATGCGTTTTAAGATCCTGTACCCCTCGTTCGCATAGTTTACACCTCTTCTCTTCTTCCTTCATCCAACACTCGTTCCATTCCTCCGCGTTGTCGCATCTCGCTCTCGCTATCAGGTTTTTGCTCTCTTTACTGCCTCTCTTAGCTAAGTACTCTGTATAACATCTTATTAACTTGTACATAGTATTATATCTGGACGCTCTTATCTCGCTAACCTGTCCCTGTAATTGCACGTCCTTATCTCTTTCTGCCAACCCGTTACATACTACTTCCTTCCCAGTCACTATCGTCTAGCATCTCTGTACCTTCCTCCTGACTATACCCATTATTTCTACTTAGAGATTTCGATTTCCTTTCTAACGGCTCTTAATTTCCATTTTTTTTTGCATTAAGCATTCCTCAAGTATTTCGTTGCCCTTTCGCCTGTTTTTAGCTTCAGTTTCTCTGCTTTCGTTCCAAACACCGTTTCTTAATCTACACCTTTTCTATTTTTCTTCCGAACGAGTAACAGAGTTACAGAATAAATTCGAGTAACAGAGTAACAGAATAAATTCGAATCTACGAACTTAGATAGTGGTAATAGTCGATCGCCGCCGAATTCGTAACAAAAAGAACAAAAATAAATTTGGTTTAACCCTTTGCACTCGAAGCTGCTTCGACTCGAAATCCTAGGCTTTCTTCTGACTTAGGATATTTTCATTCCACATAATTTAATTGATTTATACGCATGATTATTTTGACTATTACTCGTCCTTCCAACGGTTACATTTTCACGAGTTTCTTAGATAAGAATATTAGAGCTTCAAAGTCGTCATTCGAGTGCAAAGGGTTAACTATATTCAGGAAAATAAATGAACGATGTATAATGGAACTATTTTAGGTCAAAAGAAAATGTTTCGATTTTTTAATTAAAATAGCTCAGAGTTAAAAGGGTTAATGTGCTAAATTTGCATCCCTTTTAATTCCTCCCGTTACTTCAATTTGAATACCTCCGCTCTGTACATCACAAGATGCACATTAATATGCAATAGAAAGATTGCATTCCTGCACTCCTGTATACCTCTGACGTAAAAGTGATTATTAAGTTGTGTTATATTCACTTCAGTAAGTCAATTTTAGAATATTCAGTCTTTCGATATTGATGTATTCGAAATAATTCTAAGCAGCACGATTATCAGCAAATCATTCTTAAATCTCCACGAAATTTGATTCTTTACGAGATTGTAAGCCAGACAATGCTCAGATTAGATAAAAGTAATGTAAAAATAACATACGAGTATTGTTAAGCAGAGAAGGAACACAGATTGAATCAGTATTGCATAAAGAAATTAGGAAAGAATGACAAAATACAAGAATATGGTAAACAACATTTTCTCGTTTATATTCGTGAATGAATATATGCAAATTGTTCATCAATATCCATTATTAAAATACTGTATCTTTCTTATTCTTCAGTACTATAGAAACCTAAAAATCCTCGGTGAACACGGACGCGTTCAAAGAACAAAGAATTCAGATACAAGTTCTGTTAATCAAGGTCCCACCGTTTCGCGGATTTAATGATTAGATTAAATCGTTTCGGTGTCGTTTCAATCTGATAAACGTTCAGAAATGTGTTAGTAAATGTTCCATTAAAAACTTATTCGAAACGTAAATGTTTCGTCGAGTTTTTAGCAGGGCTGTGGAGTCGACATTCAAAGTTTCCGACGTTTTCAACTGTAACTTCGCCTCCGACTTTATCGTCGTTCGATGGACACTGTTAACGCACCACTAAAAAACGGAATAATTATCTTCGTTAATTAAGAATACGAACATTGTTCGGCACTGAAAGGGTTAGACAAACCTCGGTATGTTTAGCGTTAATAACTCGAAAGCGAAGCGTCAAATTGCGAATTGGCAAAGAAAAATTGTGCTTACAAGGGAACATATGCGAAAATCTGATTTTGATGAAACTTATGGGAGCTTATAGCTTTATTGTTTAAACAAAAAATTTTCTTGCGCGACTACATTTCCTATTAAAAATACAATTTAAAAAAGAATTCAAATTTATTCGACCTCTGGTTTCCGAGATATCTCAAAAAATATGTTTTGACCCCCAACTTTGAGGGCTGTTTTCGCCCCTTCAAAGTGGATGTTTTTCAAAGTACTATAAGCTCCTATAAGTTTCATCAAAATCTGATTTTCGCATCTGAATATGTTCCCGTGTTAGAATTGCCTCGGGAATTTCCCGTTCAAAGTTTCTTCGAAGTTTGCCAGACATTTTGTATATTCTTCTCTGAATGGCAGTCTCACAAACGTTTCTCGTTTTCCATATGCGAAAGAACTTGCTCGGGTGGTAATGCAAGAATTCATTCTGTTTCTGAATAGTAGTCCTGTCTCTCGGGAAGTTGTCCTGGTAATTTGTTGGCGGACATTCCTGACACGTACCGTCATATTATCGGACCATTGACAAAACGGTAGTCTGGCACGGACGAAAGCATTGTCGTCTTAGTATTCCGTAGAATGCGGCGGATCGTGGTGCATTGCGACGGGTTTCCATCGCGTACCAATGTAAGGATTCATAGCAACTGCTGTCAAACGCTGCAATCTCGGTCCTGTAAGCGTTTGTTATAATAATGGCAAATATTATTCTTGCAACGCGCGTCTGGTTTGCAATTTCAAACGACCACGCTACTTGAATGCAAACGATTCGAAGCTTTCTGCACAATTATTCCCTGGACGATAGCAGTTGCGTCCATTCTTGCTCAGAGTTACGAACGTTTCTTCTAATTCCAATTTTTTGAAGCTGTTATTTAAATTTTTAGTAGACTTTAAATTATTAGTAGATGGATCTTTTATGAATTTATGGTATTCATAGATTTTTTAAACGCAACAAATATCGTTGACGTCTTTGCTCTACCCTTAGTATAAGGGATTTCATAGTTGATTAATTAAACAGGTTTCTCATTCTGTATTTTTAAGAAATAATCCAAGAAGAATGACGTATAAAGTCTATTAGCTGTTTCTATTGGCTCCAATAAGGAGAATCTTGGAATGGGACCCTGGGGTCTCTCGTGACCCCAGCAAAATTTCTGCACAGTAATCTTTCGTTATTGTGTGGGACAAGAAGAATAAATATCAAGTTTCTTTAACTTCTTTGAAACATTTGGAGTCTCAAGTTTTAACCCTTTGACTCCAAGCAATTTTAACCCCTTTTAATACCATTTTATTTGCAAATAAAGTTTATTTTATCACATATAAATGTTACAGAAGGGAACAGACAATTTGCATATTTTATACTGTTACATTTACTTCAATGCTTAAATCATTAGAAATCTTCATAGGATTTTAGAAAAGCTTCGATATTTCGTGGCCTGGTTGAAAAAGCCATCGAAGATTGTTAACTTAACGAAATAGGTCTAGAAATGTGTAAAATAAATTTGGTACGTAACAATTTAAACAAATTTATCTACGATCGCTGTAAATAGTTAAAACTTTCAAATTAAATATTGTTGCATAGCCGGCCGCATAATCGCGGCATTATCAAAAACGCTATTAACACAAATAGAATTTTTATTTCAAAAGAAAGGGATCTCTGTTACACCCAAATGGACATCGAAGTCCATTAATCGACTGTTGTCGACTTATTATAACATCGTTGCCGAAACGACGCCGTGACTCGAATCGTATCACGTATTTTATCGATATCCAAAACGGATATGTTGCTAAATCTTATAAAATATCAACAATTATGTCTGTTAAGACATGTTCCGCGGTAGATTATTCGAATCCTCGGCCATCTTGCCGAAGACGCCGTCTCTTGGACTGTTGGAAAATATATTTGCACTCCGCGATGGAAAGAAATACGCAAAAGATAACAATAACAATTGTAATCTTATCGCCGCTGGCATTCGTGTTATCGTTTAATTGATCGTACTTATTGGACGTTTTGATCGATTGTTCTTTTATCGATATTACTACGTATTCTTATTTGCAGAAATCCTGACGTGTTGTTGTAGTAGTGGCGATACATCATTGTTTCCGCGATATATTATATGCCCCATTCGACAGATTAAGAAACACAGTTTCCGCAGAGATTAGGCGTTATTGTTACAGCGAACCGAAGTTTAATCGACTACTTTGAATAACTTGCTCTTCGTTCTATCTGTAGGGTATTAGTATCATCATTATTTTTAAACATATAAAGACGACTCTGACGAAGCGTTTCAGTATTTATTTATCTCCCTGCAATATTTATGTTATGTAACTACACGTTTTGGGACGTATGCTCGTAACATAGTTGATATTTTGCTAAAATGTATGCTATCAAAAGCTTGAAACACGCTTTAACACTAAACCTATCACAGGGGGGTCAAATAACCCTTTTCAGAATTATTTTGCAATCATCGAAGTTGTAAAATTGCCTTTTTAGTAATCGATGTAATAGATCTCTTGGTTCAATCCTACTTTGTAATGAAAGTCGTGAGTAATCCAAATACATTAAATCTTGGCATTCTTATAAGTTAATATACACCATTAAATTTTAGTGTAATTTTAGTTTAGTGTTAATAACACATATTTCCCGAGTAACCAAACGTTTCATTGCATGTACTATAAAAATAACATTTACGGTCCGTTTTCTTGGGGAATAGATATTAGAATTTTCTTCCGAATAGTAAACCGTAATTATGATTCAAAATAAAAATTACTATGAAATCAGTGTCCTTGTATATTTAAGATACACAGCGCACGATTGTGTATTATAGTTTATAATAATATAATCAAGTTTAAATATAATCTTGCAAATTACACTTCCCGTCGGTAACGTTACAATGCAAAGTACATACTTTCAGCAATATTGCTTAAAAATTTCATTGAAGAATTTATAAAAACAGCAGGCAACAATGTTCGTAATTTTAGGAATACGTCTGCCTGTTTGTTTTTTAATTTCTACGAAGTTGATTGATAAAACGGATACTTATCATAGAATTCAAGTAAGTAATTCTTGACTAAACTGTACATCAAGTAGGCTTTATACATCGTTGCAATTAATTTGAGCGAAAACTGAACGACACGTTTGCATATATAATATATATTTATCGTTTAACACATTCGTCAACGCTTGACAATATTAGAATATTTTTTAAAACAAGTTCTACTTATAAAAGAGAGCTTATACAAAAATTCTAAAACTTATTCGACACCTTATTAGAATCATTCTTACACCATTCTCTGAATAAACGGTCCAATTATCAAAATACGTGGACACGATTATTATCTGAACCTATTAAAAAGTTCTTTCGTGTTAAAACTACATAAAAACATAATAAAATAGACGTATCCAAATTTTTAATTTTTTAATACAAAGGAAATTTGCATCGTTTACAAAACGAATAGTTAAATTAAAATTGTTAATTGTTAAGTTAAATTAAAGTTAAATTGAAAATAGTCACATACTGCTAGCAGGAACATTTAAAGTAACCATGGCGACGAATATGTTAAAGAACAAAGCAATTTCTTCTGTCGAGGCTTTCCGTCGCAAGCCACGTCCTTTTAGAATTATTTTCCCAACGTTTCATAAGCATTGCGGCTAGCTGGCTTCACCAGAGTTCAGAGGACACACAGATACCAGTATTTGTTGTTTAATAATCCATTAATAGTCAGCGAAATTTTCTGCAAAATAAAAATATTGTGCATAGATTGCAAAAAGTAGGAGATGCAGAGACATTTATTCCTTCTCCTAATAAGTACAATAACTTAGAAATAATATATTCTTAAAATCGCATAATCTTCTTGCTAGCCTGCACTTACACACATAAAAGCATAAATTCCGTAGTCTACCTGTTAAATGATAGATTCAGCTCAAGTTCCATGGTATCGCTTACAAATCGGAAGCTTCAAGCTCGGAATGCCCACGAAACCTTAGGAAAACCTCTTCAAAAGACAAAGCTTGCAGCCTAAATCCTTAACAGTAGAAACTGATGCTTGGCTATCAGCAGAGCTGGGTAAAATGCTATTTCAAATAGTAAACGATTCAATTTTAGCAACGAAATATCTTATCAAAAAAAGTTTGAAAAACAGTGTTTCATTTGAAGGTTTCTTAACACTTTACCAATTTTCTCAAGGTCCATTGTCCATGATTACAAACTTTTCAATAGATCTCTCAACTTTTATTCAATCCCCAGTAACGGAATCTAACAATTTGGTTACAAATTACAATGTAAAAGCAGTTTATTACAGTGCAACTAACACAGGAATATATTCAGATGTGAAAATACGATTTTAATGAAACTTATGGAAGCTTATAGTTCTTTCAAAAATATTTGACACGTGTTTTTTTTTATCGGCAACCATCCACTGTGAAGGGGTGAAAGCAGCCCTCAACGTTGGGGTATTTTTGAGATATCTCGGAAACCAGAGATCGAAAAAATTTGAATTTATTTTTAAATTATGTTTTTCAATGGGAAATGTAGTCGCGTAAGAAAATTGTAACAAAAATTTTTTTTAAAGAATAAAGCTTTAAGCTCCCATAAGTTTCATCAAAATCGGATTTTCGCATCTGAATATGTCCCCTTGTAAGTCCTAATAAACAGGCTTCCGATCGGTAAAGTATTAAAACAGTCTGAATTTAATTTGATGAGATGATTCCACGCGAGAAAATCAATTACTATTCTTCGAAAATGTACATCACCTGTCTCCTCAACCAATTTCCCCAAAGAATATCCAATACACGTCACAGATTCCTAAACTAAAAAACTATTTACACAAAATTTTGCTATTTATTTAAAACAGCGTCTCCATTCGAATCGCCGAATAATTGCCTATTTGAAACAGCATTAGAAAAATTGTTTTTCATCCAGCTCTGACCACGAAAGCCTCGTATCCTTAACAATAGTAAAATCGCTCATCCGACAAGTTTCTCCCTCGAAGCGCGTGCAGGGCTTGACTAGCCTACTCCGAGAGCTATACTCTACCAGTGTCGTCGCGAACATAATGGTGAAAAGATCGCTGTCGAGCTGAGGATTTGACGGTGTGTAATGGTGACATGAGCAACGATCGGGATCTCGAGAAATCCTTCTGGAAACGAAGCGAGAAGAAGTCCGAGGGATCTTCATGCGCGGGGACAAGCAGCGTCGAACGAACGAGCGAAGATCATTCTTCGAGAACGATTGACCTCGGTCAAGATGCGTTCCGGGGTACGAACGAGACCGTCATCGAGCCTAGGAAGCGTTCCCAGGGATCGCTCGATGATTCCCAGGGAGATCCATCCGACAGAACAATCGACTCGGTTGATGCCGTTTCAAGAACGAGCGAAAGTCTTTCTGGAAACATACCAGGAAGTTCTTCGTGGAGGAATCTACACTTTTCCCAGCACGCTGCGACCGTAGACGCTGCTTGGTCTTCTGGGATCTCTTTCGGGAAGCCGTACGGGTTCGAACATCTACTGGGAATCCCCGACAGCAAGTCCGCGAGGAACGTTTGGCGAACCGAGGGAAGTCCGAACGATTTCTACAGAATGACCAGCGAAGATCAATGGAGGACATCGGAGAGAAACGAGGCGAGCAAGTCCTGGTCGCCCAGAAGCCCCGAGAGCAGTTCTTCCTGGAGGCTGGAAACCAGTTCCCCGAGGACTCCTATGTTCACCAGTTTGGCTCTGGACGTTTCTTACGCCGGTCTGGACTCTTCCGTTTTCCTGGACGCTGCAACACCTACGAAAACCCGCGCGGATGAATTGTCAGAGTTCCGCAAGGATTGCAGCGTGGTCGAGTATCTGGACCGGAAGTTGGTTTCGGAAGATGAAAGCACACCGGAGGAACGTGTCGAGACTCTGAAACAGGTCTTCGCCGAGTCGGACGTCCACGAAGGGAATGGTGTCGTTTCGGATTTTTTATTCCACGTCGCCAAGACGAAGCACGGGAAGATTTATATCAAGGTCATTAGAACGATGCTCCTTAATCGAGGTAGGATATTAATAATACCGTAGCTTATCGATCGTTTCGACGTTTGTTCGTACCGACGGATCTGTTGAGAGAGTCAGCCGGACGAATGTTTAATGCGGAAAGGGACTCCCAGGGAATCGGGTTGCTGTCGGAATGCTTGATCGGAACTGATTTTCTCGAGTGCTAATCGAGAAGTAGTATCGAACGAGAACCTTCTCCGGTTGCCCTCAATTCGTGTGAACGGTTTGCTCGAGCAAACTGAAATTTTCCCTGAGCAATTATATATTCCGGAGTTTCGATTTTGTCGGTGTACGATAACGGGGAACGGTGATAGAAAGATTGCGTACAGAATCTAGCGAATGTTAATTCGTTCCTTTTTTTTCGAGCGCAATAACATTTTCATTTTCTCTTATCAATATTTAACGAGCCGCCATTTTATTCGTTGCCGATCTTCCTTGTTCTGATGTTTAACGGAAACCGCACCATCTTCATGAAATATTCAGACAATTTAGCTGAAGAAAGTCGTGGATTTTATAAATAATATGTTATGTGTTACGGGTTTAAACAACAAAGTGTAAGAGACTGATTCGAAAGAATTCTCGTAAAATAGTTAACGTCGAATATTAACGCTAGAACTGCCGAGTAATTGTATCCATTCGGATCTCGTACAATTTTTATCGTAATGTATGCTTTTACAACATTTAATTTTACAACATTCTGACTGGTTTGGTAGTTCTACTGTTAATTTGTTAGTGCCAAAATTCCCTGGGTTGTAATGTGAGGTGATGACTGTGTTATGATGTAATTATTGGGTTGTCCGGAATGTTCGTGCCGATTAATTTTAATTTTTAATAAATATATATCGAAATGAATCGATAAATAATCGACGACCCAATATTAACGATTGTTAATAAATAGACAGCGGATGTTCATGCAAAATATGAATTGTTCGGATCGGCTGACATAGGGACTAAATGCAAATTCATTTCTCTGTGAAATAATAAAATTGTTGGTAAAGTTATTTAAATATTTCTACTGTTTAGAATTGCACCCATTTCTTTCATAAATGCATAACATCCGCAGTCTATTAATAACGCTGATCGTTTCAACAAATAAACTAGGTAAAACTTCTGCGGGACATAACATTTGCACGGCACTCAACACGTTAAGTAAACAAAGGGGTGAGGGCGTCACTTATCTGTGGTTGTGACTTCGAACGTTTTAAGCTAAATGCAAACATGGGATATATAAAAATTTTCTATTGTCGTTGACAGATTATTGAGGACGACAATGTTGTAATTATTGTAACAGTGAAAAATATAACATAGGGAGAGGTTAATTAATTAATTTAAATCAACTATTAGGCGTCACTTTTCTGTGGCTTCGACTTCGAACGTTTTGGAGTAAATGTAGACATACAACAAATTTTCTAGTTTCACTAACAGATTATTAAAGACAGTAAAGTTGTAGTTATTTCAACTGTGAAAAATATAACATAGGGAGAGGTTGATTAATTAATTTGAATCAATTGTTAGACGTCGCTTATCAGTAGCTACAATTTCGAACATTTCAAAGTAAATGCAGAGATGGAATAAATAAAAATTTTCTATTGTCGCCGACAAATTATTAATGACAGTGAAGTTGTAGTTATTACAACTGTGAAAAATATACATGGGGAGAGGTTAATTATTTAATGTCGTAGTTATTGCAGCTGTGAAATAAAATGGCACGAGAAAGAGTTGATTAATTAATTGAAATAAATGTTTAAACGAGTGTTGGAGGGAAAGTAGAATATTAATACATTTTGAAGAGGGCCTATTATAGCAAAGTCTTCTTTAATTTTATTGTCGAGTATGGACTCCCTTTCCGGGGTCGCTTCCCTTAGCATGATTGGCTTCAGCGAAGTATAGTTTACGTGTCACGTCAATGAGGATCGCGTGCCGAGGGGTCCTACCTGACTGTCTACCTGGCCAGGTAATCCTCGACGTATTACGTGGCTGCCAAGTGACTGGAACGGAGTCTTGACACAGCTGCATTACTATGTATTTGAATGGACAACCGATCTTCATCAACTACAGCATCTTGCAGTCTCACAGTTAATTGTTCTACTACATACCTTAGTCACTTCAATGTCCATTGACATACTCCCTCACGCATTATCCTGCGATGTGTACAATTGTTGCTAGTTGTATGTTCAGAAATTGTAATTCAATGTATACAGCCCATGACAATTTGCTGTCTTCTTCGGTAGATGTTCAAGCTACCTACTGCAACATGGTACTTCTG
>CM052092.1:8065944-8080565 GCA_028453745.1 Agapostemon virescens
GGCAGATTCTCTCATGAATTATCTTATGGTGTGTACAATTGTTGCGAGTTCTATGTTCAGAAATTTTAATTCAATGTATATAGCCCATACCAATTTGCTACCTTCTTCACTGCAACGTGGTATTTCTGCAATACAGTCTTGCTTCAATATGGTTTGAAAATCCCCATGGAATATGTTTGGAAAGTAATTTTAAATAATTGACCTGAATATCTTAGAGAAGAAGATGTAGGTCGCAGAACTTACTGATCAGGACCAATTACAAGACGAGTGTAAAATTAGGACCGAATGTGATAGTACAAAATTAGTACTGGAAGAGATCAAATTTATTTTAATTATGCATTCGGATTGCGTCATTACGAGACGAAACCAGTTTTACCTCATTAGTAGTCGTACTTATCAGCTCTCATTCATAATCCTGCGACGTCGGAAGTTGACAATGTACATGTGCGAACAAAATTGAGAATATCTTGAACTTCGAACGACAAAAGTAAAAGACAAATTTGTAATTACTGCCTGCTTAGCTATTCTCCAATAACCGTATATGATCAACGATCAAGTAAAATGTTATTTCCGTTCAAAGAAAATTAAGGAAATACATGTTTAATTAGATTCATTTCGAGATCTTGATCGCAAGTCTGACTCATTGTTGTAGAGTAAGGTGTTAATGATTTGAACATCGGTATAATAGTGCGAAAAAACCTTCAGATTGCGAGTTCAGATAAACGCTACACTGCGAACAGCTAATTCTCATGATGGAAGCTTAGCATTGTGTTTGATTGACTCTGGTTAAATTCTGTCGACGATGTTTCGGATTAACGAAGTATCGCTTCGTACAGTACTTTAAAAACTTAAGAGTTATACGGGAAGGGGATGTAACTTGTTTATCAACCGACTCTCCCGTAAAGAGGCTTGAACGAATTCGATTAAAGCACATACCCATCGCTACTTGGGATTTATTGTCAGCGGAAGAGGAAAGTAGGGGCAGAGAACGACAGACGACTCGCAGGTCGACAGTTCATCACCCCCGACATACGCGTTAATCTCATAAAACCTGGATTTTTCAACCCTGCCGGCGTTAACGAGCCTTTTCTAAAAATTCATTACGATCTCGAGTGTGTACACAGTCGGTCAAAAACGTCTCCGTTACAACCCTTCCGCACCGGAACGACATTTTTTTTAATGCATTCAAATGACTGGGGATTGTCCGAGGTAACGGACACATTAATTTACAATTAAACAGAGAAATTAATAAACAAGAATCCTGAAGTATAGTTCACCTTTTACAAATTTTTTTGTCAGGTTTTCCCTACCGTCTTCTTCTCAATCTTGCAACTTCGCGAAGAATCAAAAGAAAATGAGAGGAACGCGCTCCAGGGTGCAGACATTTTTTTTTAAATAGCCTAATGGTTGGATATATTTGTAGGAAGTAACCATTCTACCGTATCCAATAATAAATGACCTTTTCGTCGTATCAGAAATATCTTTCTAGATCATTCTTCCTCCAATTTCTCGTTCACCGGTCGGGTCCCTGACTTTTGGGATTGTAAAACAGTGATTTTAATAATTCATTGAATTAGCCTGCTCGGTTAAGCATGAACGCGCATATTTATAGACTACTCGAGAATTGTCAAATTCAATTTTTTTATTAAAATAATGCTACCGATTAAAAGAGTATTTAAAATAGAAAGCTTAATGAAAATTGTTTTTGTTAGATTCAAGAAAGTATCATTAGGAATTTCGCGTCTCATCTTCTTGGACAGCAGAAAATAATTATGATCGATGATTGTTGAAGCACTGCTACAAACGATAGACAAATAACTTTTTAACAAACTATGAATGTTTCAAGTCGAAGGCCTCAGTTTTCAAGTAGTTTGATGAAACTCAATACCGCAGTGTAGAACAATGGATCTTGATAAAACTTTTGCCATTTCGTCGATCGTTTCATATTTTAAAATTATTTACGGCAAATTAACATTCAAGCTTGACCGCGATTCAAAATGTCGAACAATCCACCGAGAATCCGTATTCAACGCTATCGAGTTTCCGAGTGAAAGAAAATAAGCTATGGTGGAATGTAGACTAAAAATAAACTAGAAAATAACCATACTTAGCAGTGAGTCAGAATCATGTATGTTCACTAATCGCGACTAAATTGGAATAATAAAGTAGCAGTTACATTTCTAATCCAGGTTTAAATAGTTCTCGCAATTCTGTTGCACGAATTCTGTAGAAAGTGTAACAGATAATTTACTCCTGCAATTTTACAACACAAAAGTTACTAGAGATATCGGCTCGACTCAAAGGAAGATTAGACTGTAATTGTTTATTTACAAAGATGAAACATCTACATTGATTTGGAGTTTACCACCCGCAAATACATAATACATTTATCCATTCTAAGCTACAGACACTTTTTCTAAAGATACAAGCTATTAATTACACTATTATAATTGTTTATTTACAGAGATGAAAAATCTAGATTGATTTGGAGTTTACCACTGGCAAATAAATAATAATTTGGCCATTCTAAACTCCACCCACTTTTTAAAAAAAATACCTATACTTATACTTAACAATTAATAAAATAATTTTTTAAATAAATAAAGCCCTCGATAACGTGTTACACAAGGCCGCAAACTAGTATTTGTCGTTTAATCCTTTAAGGACGAATGGCGTCATATTGGCGACATCAGGTCCGAATTTGCAATCCTTAAAGTTGTAAAAATCATAATTTAACTATTCTAGTATCAGAAGATCAATATATATTTTTATTTTCGCTCAGAACTTAAAACTTTGATGCAAGATTTACCTTTCCGGAGAAAATATTTCCAGTATTCTCAAAAATCCTCGTCCGCAAAGGGTTAATTCGAAATCGAATACAGATTACCGTTTTAAATAACCATGTGTTTGGTACGTGAAAATAAACACGTTAGTTACTGTCCGTTTATCAAGATCCGCTTCGATAAAACACATTTTTTAAATCATCGAACACATACCAGGACAATGACGCATTACATTGTGCACTTTTCTGTACATATATGTATATGCCGACGTATTGGATAAAGAAATATTTTCGTGAAATTAGATAAGGTGCCAATAAGACAATTAATAGATCGTATCTGTTGTAATTTATCGTGCACTTAAACTATTGACTTTTTAATCGATGATAAATTTCGACAAATATGTACACCGTTCGCATAATAATAAAGTAATTTTGGGTACAGAGTATTCAAGCGTTAAAATATTCGCTACTCCTTGATAAAACAATTACGAAATATTTGTGTTCTTTGTCTCCGCGTTTTATAATAACTTAATTGGGTAAATTACGAAAAAGTGGTTATCCGATTACTTTTAAAAATACATTTCGATACTTGAATATATTTTTTTCCTTTTGTTAATTAACAGCGTCGAAAACCGGTGACCGATATGGCAGCGATATAGTTATATGAAAAAACGTCTTAGAACGATAATAGCATGTCGTAAAAATACGTTAAAGCTCGTCGATAAGATGTACCAACATTGACACACACGACCATGACGCAGAATTTCAAGCTGTCGGCTTTTTATTCGATTTATATAAAAAGCTCATTTATGGTCGTTTAGATACTACTTAATACTAGCAATTAATTTTTATGTATGAAAACTGCCAAATTTTTTTTTTTTTGTATCATTTTTATGCTACGTTCGAATTTCAAAAATATAGTTTAGAAAGTAACTGTTTAAATATTAGACTTGGTTAAAATATTTATATATTGTTTATTTATGTATTATTATTATTATAATAGTTTAAATATTAGATTAGTAAATAGCATTTCAGGAAGCTCGTAGATGAAAAGAATTTAATAATGCAAATATATTGTTTTCAAGTTATTAGAATTATTAAAGAAAGAACGATTTCTTGATTGGTTTCTGTTTCTTGAGAATATATTATTTTTATTTTGCAGAATATTTTGATTTTACATAAAGATATACAGTGTAGGTAAGCGTTATTGCAAATCTACGTGACTGTGATTGCTAAGAAGAAACATTTTGATAATCTTGCAGGAATTAATTAAAACCTTGCTCTCATGTGTACATGATTCATGCGTGCATCGTGATTAGTGTGCATGATTGATCCACAAGATTACACATCAAAACTTGATTATTATAAAGAATTTCTTTTAAAATACCGATGGTTACATTCATTTAATTTCATGTTGGGATATCTTTATTTAATTCTACAAAATTTTTAATTTGTTTCAACAACATAAATTAATTGATTAATTATAAACCATGATATATTAATCAATTATTAAAATTATAAAATGAAATTGCTTGAAAACTTCATGCGTTTAATAATTAAAAAAAAAAAGATGGTTGACATGAGAATTAAAATCGCAAATATCAGTGGAAATTGGTTAATCATGCTCCATAGGCAGCGTGCCAGGAATTCCTTCTGTATTATTAATAGTATTGCCTCGAGAAGAGAGTCTGGTCTAACTTATTGTAAAACTGTCGAACGAATTGAAAGCATGCGGGTAGCCTTAAGGAAGTCTCCACGTGGGTCCGCATGTGTTATCGACAAATGTTAAATCAGCGAAGTTCCCTTTTCAATGCCTTTGCGTTTTCATTTAATAATTCAATCGATAATCCAATATTGTTAAAATGCTTCTACAGAAAAAGAATAAATTACAATTTTGCTGTCTACGGTGCAGCATAAATGAAACATAATGCAATACTTTATAAATTACAAGTGAACATTGTTTATTCGTTGAAGCTAATCCGATAAAATCTTCATAAACCAGTGCGAGTCATGTTCCTTTTTAAACAAATCTAAGAAAATTATTTATTACTAACCAGAAGAAAATATTAATGCGGAACTTTGATAATCACAATATGAAATTGCCATTTTAAAAGTTTATTAATTTTTTAAAATTCTATTTTACGTTTAAAAAATTATTTTCTATTCGGTATAACAAAAGAACTTTAATAAATTATGTTTCCTCCTGTAGCTACCTTAATAGTAGGCATACCAGGTTAATACTTAGCAGAGATGGTCTTCTTCAATAGGACTATTAATTGACGTACATCGAGATTGATTCGGTATCACTTTCATTACGCTTATTCGTCTATCCCTCCGTTTCAATTTAATTCCCGTTTCTTGCAACCGACTAGAAGCTTTCTATTCAGCATATATACCCATGGTCCACCAACGTGTGTATTATATAAATACACAGAGTCGCTTTAAGGTTTCGTGTTTAATAGTATTCGCGAAACCCCGAAAAGTCCGCGAGTACACGTTTGAATTTCCCTCTCAGACGGCAGTACGCATGGCTGCGCGCGCAACCCGCGCTTCTGACAGCCACACGATATGGCGCCGTAACAATTTCGCTTGTGTCTCGCATCGCGCCCCCTCCACGTTCTGTCACGAAAGGAAGCGGTTCTTCTCGACAAAATGTGCACGAACAACACGTTAGTGCATTCGCCGATAACCACGGAAACAATTGACCGTTGAATACTAACGGCTGAAAGAAAACTCGTGAAATGTGCCCGGTGAACCCTCTGACGTCCTAAGCGTAAAACTAGTGTGTTGAATGGTAAGTATTAACTTCGAAATTCAAGCATCTAACCCCCGTCCGTTTAAATCGATCCGGAACGCACACGTTCCCGGTCTTATCGTATCTCTAAGTACAAAATTCGCCGACGATATACGTTCGTATCGCCGAAGGGAGACGATTATACTCGTCCCGACTAAAATATACTTGGACAAACGAATTCGCCGCATTGCTAACAGTCACATGTTTTATTCAACCGATGTTTTCGATGATCGTAGAAGCCAGTCGGTGTACCCATGGCTCTCCATGTGATTCTCCGAGCAGACAGCAACTAGTAAAGCGTCCAACTATCGGGACCTACTACGTCACTGCGTAACCTTTGCGACGGGACGCCATTTTTAAAAGCCGCAGCCTATAATCCATTACTCTCTTGTTTTTCCGTTTCTTTTTCAGTTTTCGACGAGAAATTCCACGATTACTTTTCACGCGGAATCAAGATAGAATCTTTACGGCTGGCATGACACCCGTTCGGAACGATTTCACGGTTTCCATGCGACGACTATCAACAATCGATTTAGGCATTACTCACACCGTTTGAATATCTTCTATTCTTTTTTTCTTGTTATTTATTCTAAGAACGATGAGAAAGACCAGTTCCCGTCGATTATATAATACAGTTATAAACGATGGGGGAATGTTCTTGCACGTTGCAAGAGTGCTATAATTTGATATACAGTGCAGGATGATGTAATTTTAGAGGAAAACGAAATACTGTGATTATAGTTAGCGGACTGCGGATTATCGTGCTAAGTAAACATTGCCTGCGTTAATTGTCAGATACTGCAACTATACACCGGGCATTCATTTCTTTTTCTCAAGCATTACCGTTTTACTTTGTATTTAATGTATTCGTTCTTGCTATGGGAGTACTAGTTTTTATTTAACACTTTGACTGCCATCTCACACGATTATTTGTACGGTTGATGAAATGAATCATCACGTTGATATATTCATTGTACCAACGTCGATGTTGGTCCTGAAAGTGCAAGAACGTAGGAGAACCTTTGTTAATTATACATTTCATTTTTAATATTTTTATTATATTCAATGTCTCATTTCGATTGCATAGAATCTTTGTGACTTCTAGTTTGGTAGGCAACGCGTTAACTGAGAATATTGCTTGTAATTGTCTCGTACAAAAACTGTAAAAGACGACCCGTTTTACATTAGTCATTTACGTATACTTTTATCGATGGTTTTTGTAACGCGATTTTCCTTAATGTCTTCCTTGAACTGTCTTGACCTGTAATTAACCAGTGTAATTACCATAACACGTGAGTTTTATTATTTGACATAGAGTGTACGTGTATTGCATACGTATTTATTTATTGTTATTGTAGCATCGTGGGTTCTCGTTAAATTCGTTCGCTTAGCAAAGGAAGAAATAGTACACTGTCCACACAGCAAAGAAGATTGACGTTAAAACTCCGCATCGAATTAGTTAGAAACCCGAAAAAATACAAGGTTTGTTTTTTTCCCCCTCCAAACAGAGGAAAGAAAACATGCTCGACGAATTGCAGCGAGCAGTGCCATAATTTGAAGGTCGTTCGACTCGGTACGATTTTTGTTATGCAACATAATCATTTCACCGTACCACGTGTTTGTCCTCAGCTACGGAATCTAATTGCTCTTATTTGCCATTTGATAACACTATCGCAGCATTTTTTCAATGAAACTATGGATTCTAGTTCGTCTCGTTTAACCTCCGGATTGTTTTGTTGTATTAATATATTGTATCGCAGGTATTTGCACTTTTAGGACTGATTACTTAGAATAAAATAAGCGAAAAGATAAACTGCACCGGTGATACACGCTGCGAGATTATTTTTGAGGTCATCGTATTCTTCTTTTCTCTTTTTTGTTATTAGAAATGTGCTCTAAATTACCTGGAATTAATTTATAGACCGTAGGAAAAAGTTTTAACATTCCTATTAATATTTTAAAAATTATATTGCAAAGATTTCCTGTTATCGCGTTACGTTGCACACTTACCTAATATCGCATGATTGAATCGAACGTTGATTTCCGTTCATTCCGGAAAGTACAAAAGCATTCTCATCCAATTATTATTGATCCACGCTTTTTACCGGAAATTTCTGCAAACAAACGGAACAATCGTCTCTGCTACCCAGCACGCCGCAAGCACGTGGGAAGCAGATTTGCATGTTAACTTCAATTATAAACATCTTTACAATTGGCTACAATATTCCAAAGCTCCAATTTCATATATTCAGAAATTATTTATTTTTTCCATTCTGTAGTAACAATGCTTTTACGTTAAAATTCGCGAAGTTTGTTAGTTCAACGCATTTCACATTTCTGTCTCACATTTCAGTTTGCATAATTTACCAGACAAACTTCTGGCCGCTGGGAAATTTTGCACTAACAAGTAATATTCATGTTTACTAAAAATTTATCAACGCAACGACCGTCTGTAGTAACAATTCTTTTACGTTAAAATTTACGATGTTAGTTCAATGTACTCCACATTTGTGTCTCACGTTTCAGTCTGCATAATTTATCAGACAGACGTCTCCTCACTGGAAATTTTTCACTAACAAGTATCATTCGCCTTTACTCAAAATTCATCAATGCAACGACCATGGATGAACGATTCGCATAACTGTAATTAAAATGATTATCGACGTCGTGATCAGTTTCGCTGAAATACCAGAATAATATAAGTAGACTGCGGATGTTGACGCGAAATAGAAATCTCGTGCACCAATTGCAAGAAACAAGAATGGCGCAGACGTGAGTCTCTTCTTTTGGCAATTCTCGTTTTTTAGAAGCCTTGTAAGTAATACAGAAACTTCTATAAACGTTCGAATTCCAAAGATCTACATAGCAGCGTCGTTCATTCGTGGTTTTCAGAAATGCAGAAAATCCGCGGTCTAATAATACCGCGGAGACAAGAAACAAGACGAAATCGGCGTTTCGCAGATCAGCAGAGTTTATTGGTAAAAGTTAAATATAGTTTGTATAGAGAGGTTTGTCGGGCGGCTGTATCTTTGCTCTTCTAAATAAAAGATGAGCGTCACGAGCATGGTTTATCACTCCGGTACATGCTCTTATGCAAGCTTGAGCCTGTGGAAAAATCAATAATCACCTGCAACGTCTCTACTTAAGACACGTCAGAATAGTCCGGGGGTTTAACTACCATTTCACGTTGCGAACCCGGACAGTCTCCTTAATCGACCACCCAGTCTCGATTCTCGATGCTTTCAAAGGATATTTTGGCATGTTTCCGAACAAACCAGCTTAAAGAACAAAGGAGCCAATTACTCTTTCCTGTTGCTGGACTCGATTAGTTTTCGCTACTATCACTGGACCTTACGCGTCAAAATGTCGCATTCTAATATCTTCAAATTATAGTTGTTGAAAGTTCCTGCTTATTTAACCCTTTGCACTCGAATGGTGACTCTGGGGCACCACTAAATAGCCACAGCACTGTTTAACTCTTTGAAGCACCTTTTCAATGCGCGAAACTACAATGTGGGTATATTTTGTGACCCCCCATGAAATTTTGCAATCTAAAATTGTGTGCCTCAAAGGGTTAAAACCGACCACCTAAATAGCTTAGCTGTTATTGCTGATAGGAAATAATGGCCAAAATATTTTGGTATCGAGGGGCTGCTGATCATCCGATTTTACTAGTTTTTTGATAGGTAGATTTGATTGATAGGTGATTTTTTTTTTAATGGAACGATTTTTTAATATGTTTTTTCACCTATCAGAAAAATAGTAACATTGGACAATCAGCCCGTCGATACCAAATAATTTTGATCTGATGCATATTTTCCTGTCACCAATTTATTCAGGTCTTCAGTTTCAGGATTTCCAGCAGCCAAGTTATTCAGATGGCCGGTTTTAAGTGCCTCATCCTGTAGAAGAATTATATCGGCTGATGTCACGATTCTTAGAACGAATGTTTAGGTTACAGCCGATAAGTATAAGTATGAACGAAACCTCTGCATGTCATATTCAATAGTAAAATAATGGAGGATAATACATCTTCCATATAAACCCCTAGCGCTCCAATGACGTCTCTGAGGCGACACAAAAAATTTAAAACAGCTCTTACATTGTTCTGTTTGCATTTAAGGAGTCGGTAAAAATTGAGATGTTTTGCGTATGAGTAATAGTAATAAACTTTGTATTCGTGAAAGGAAACGAAGCATGTTTAATGGAATTATTTTACGTTAAAAAAATGTTTCAATGTTGGAATTAAAATTGCTTGAAGTGCTAAGGGTTTATAAATCGAGTTTGATAAAAATTATGGACAGTGTGTATCGAATGCCATTTGCCAATAATGATCAATAATATAATCTAATATATATATTATATGTTATTATATATGTTATATATATATATATGTTACAATATATATTATATTATATATATTATATTATTATATTGTATTTATATTATTATATAGATATTATAGTATTATATATATATATTATATTATATTATTATATTATTTATATATATATATATGCACGAAAGGAAATGAACCTTACACAATGGAATTCTTCTGGACCAAAGAGAAACGCCTCGAAGTTAGGAATTCAAATTGCTTGGAGTGCAAAGGGTTAACTTAGAATCGTTTACAAAAAAAAGAAGAAAAAATCGCAAGCATAACTGTGATCAAGTTCCCATGGATTAGGAGTTAATTGCGCGGTGAGCGTACCATATAAATTTGAAGTTAATTGGTGCAGCATTTAACGAGCAATCTTGCGAGTCATCCGAGTAGAATATTTTCGCAGATGGTCTGTTTTTTCTTAATAAATAATTGCCATAGTTTCCATGATTGCTACGTATGAAAATTCATAAGCGTAACCGGGATGCGTACCAAAGTACCGGCTTCCTTTCGACGAAATGTGCTTTTCTTAGTTTATTAAACAAACAATTGCGAGACGTGTCGTTGAAATTGTTCGCGGAACGGGAATGCACTCTCTAGAAGCGGAACTCAAGACGCCTGACCTTTGTACTTAGAAAATAGAATTTATAAGAACAGTTATTCGAGATGGGATCGAATTGGATCCTTTCTCTTCATGCACCCGCTTAACATGCATAAGTTACAAGATTGCTTCTTCTATCGGCTTCATCATGCTGCAAAACGAACTGTGAAATTCCGTTTACAACACGAAAGAAAGCTATGAAGGAACTGTGACGATGTTTCCTAGTTCGCCAATCCGTTGTTGCAAATCGAGACGACTTATCACGCGTTCGTGATAACTTAGCTGTTCGATACAAAAATTCGGTGAGTCAATATTTATCTGATTGGTTCTATATATCTTGTCATTAAATATACAAGTTTTGTCAGAATTTCGATATTATCGTGTTTTATAGAAGCTTTACTTAGCTGATCGTTGTTTAACAATTTTGTGCATTTATGGCAATAATTATTAGACTACGTACACACTCTTGAACGCATAAAAAATTTGAAAAGTATTATCACTTTTATTTTATTGCAATTTTTAAAAGGTTACTGTACCCTTTTTGAAATTGACAATTTTTGTACAGTTTCCTTAAGATCAAAATTTTCTGGTCCTTTGCAATGAAAGTATAGCACAGTTTTTATTGTTAACAATAGACAGAGGATATTGTGCACTTATGCAAAAAATTACTGGACGAAATACAAACTTGTAAACCCATAACAATTTTTTAAAAATATTATCACTCTTAACTTCTTACGATTTTTAAACGGTTACTATATCCTTTTTCAGATTGACAATTTTTGTACAGTTGCTTTTTGGTCCTTTGGAATGAAAGACATTTAGTTATTGCAGTTTCATATTGTTAACAATAGACTGTGAACTTAGTGCATTTATACTTAGTGAAAGACTAAACCGATGGAAGAGTTTGGATACATCACTTTTCAGTTTCTTTAAATTATGAAAGAAACAACAAAATTGTTAACTGATTCTCGTATCTTGCAGCAGGTACAAAACATTTTTATATTGCATAAAAATATGCAGAATTAATCTGTAATCTATTAAGACACGCTGCAATGATTGTATTCTTTCAATTTTACCGAGGCGTTATCTTATTCTGTATTTTCAGATTATTTAATTAAATAGCACTTTTATTAACAATGTACAAGGTTTTATCGATCGTGTAGTTTCTTCAAATGTCATACTAATTGTAATGTAACAAAAAATTTTCTAAAATTCTAAAATGTCTGACGCAAGCATTTCATATAAACGATATTCTGTATCTTCGGCATTTGTAAAGATCATGCGAGTGAAACGATTGTTTAAGACACTGTATCCAGTCATTTATACCTTTCATTAGAGAATGTAATTGTACAGTCGTATATATCCTCATTAGCCCGCTTAGATCTTTCAAGAAAGGATTTATGATAGTTTCAATCACAGTGAAAGCCTGCAGGAAGAAGTACTTTTACTAAACTCTTTCGTGGATAAAAAAATCTGCATAAATGTTTGCAATTCGATAATTAAAAGATCCTAGGGGAATGTCATTAGAATGATCACTGTTCGAAATAAAACAAACGAGAATGATAATAACGAACAAATGTCTCACATCCATAGATTACAATAGTATGTTATCCGGTGTGCCAGTGGATAGCGTTGTCCCAAATATGTTAAATAATAGACAATTTAAGAGCTTGGCAACTAGAGCATTTCGCGCAGAAAAGTATTGCCAGTGTGTGGAAATTTTATTCGTGAAAAGTTTCACGCAGAGAGCGCATTTCGAATTTTATAAATTCTTATATAATTTAAGCAGGGAGTTGTAAATCTTTGAAAATCGACGCATTTTTTTAGAATTTATTGTAACTAATGGGTTGGAGCAATATCCTCAAAGCTTAAGAGCTGTTTTACTGCACTATCGTAGGAACTAATAATATTTTTCTCAGACAAAAAAGCTATTCGCAAAGCAATTATAGAGTCACAATTATAGCGTACTTGTGCACAGTTCAAAACGATGTTTCATATTGCGCAATGCAGCACCTGCTGCATTCGTTCTATTCTTAAAAACCGAGCTTTTGCTTGCAAATATGCTCTCAGCGTGAATTAATTTTTAAATCAGAAACTAACAAATGGAATAAACGATATCGTTTCGATGGAAAAATTGGTGATCCTGTTTTGCAATAAAAAATGAATTATCCGAACAGTATTAGGTAAAATAAAATTGCCTATGGTTGGCAGAGGATTAAATTGTTAAGTTTAGTTAAATTGGTCGAATAGTTTCCTAGTTACATTTATAATTAATCGATGCAGTTTCATGAGACGTTCTGCAGCGGAAATTGCGAAATATGTCAATTATTTCAAATATTTATTGAATGCTCTTGCAAGATTGTTTTCGCACGAGTACAGTATCGATTTATGCAAAAATAAATCGATTTTGTTGGCGGGTTACATCAGGCTCCCCTCTTTCACGCGTCTCGTCACAGTCATAAAGGGTGTGACGCACCGAAAATGATCTCAGTGCTGTTAGGGTTGTGACGAAGTTCTATACTACCTAGTCAGTCAACAGCGTGCTCGTAAAAAGGTTTTATAACCTCTGTGATAATCGTGAGATTTTAAAAAATTGCTACAAACGACTGAACGTTAAATATTTGTTATACGTAGTGAAATTATTTCAAGACGTAATATTGGAAAGTTTAATTTTTCTTTAATTCATAATTTCATTCATAGAAAAAGTTCCGAA
This sequence comes from Agapostemon virescens, assembly GCA_028453745.1. Lineage (NCBI taxonomy): Eukaryota > Metazoa > Arthropoda > Insecta > Hymenoptera > Halictidae > Agapostemon > Agapostemon virescens. The sequence goes on from CM052092.1 coordinate 8,079,216, forward strand.
AACAACCGTTTCGAATTGTTGTGTCGTTTCTGGGCGAAATAGTTATGGGGAATCGAAAAAGTTTCGTAACAGTTATAAGGCATATCGGTTCTGACTTATATCTATTCTATAACTGTTATTGTGCAGTTCTGGATTTCGGTGATCTGTTTCTATTGTATTTCGAATTTATTGTTTCACATTTGCACAATACACGTATAAATAATGTAAAGCTTTTCAAACACGTGCTCAACCCTCCACCGTACCATTTTCTTTGTAACTAAAATTATTATGACGTCTTTAAAACGACGTCGTATTAAAATGACGTCAATAAAAAATGCAATTTATATTTCGTACACTGTTACATTTACTTCGTCACTTAAATAACTTCTTAAATGACTTAAGTTGTTGGATAACAAAACAATAAGATTTGATCTCGTCTAAAAAAAAAAGGTGCAATATTTGTGTTTGTTAGACGCTGTATAAAATTTTTAAACTCGTTATAATCTGGCAAAGAGTTAAATATAGAATCCACATTTTTAATTCAGAACAAAGTGTTCATTCATAATGTTAATTCAGTTCAGCTAAATTTAGTGCAACGAATATATTAACGTACAAATTTATTTTTAAACATGAGCAAATAATTCTGTGACCCTTATATGGGTGACATGGCAGTCAAAGAGTTAATTTTCAAGGGCTTCAGCTAGAAGATACAACAACTTGCTGATTATTGGACTGTGGACTTTAAGCACTTAAGATATAAATAAATGGTTGCAATTTCAAACGATGAAAGATTTACTAGTCTGTTCATTTTATTCATTTAAGATATAAATAAATGGTTGCAATTTCAAACTATGAGAGGATTAAAAAGAGTCAATTAGAAGTTGATTCGAAACGCACAATCGAAAAAGAACAGTTACAGAACAGATATACCTGATAAGGGATTTTTTCGTTTCCCCATAAATGTTTCAAAAGCCGAAACCGATACTATAATTCAATCCTCAATCCCTCAATGCCTCAATCCCTGTTCAAAGAGGACTAAGGTCCATTTCGAACAGAACAGTATAATTGCAGTGTTCCTCGCAATTCGCACACCGATTTCGCACCCCAATTCATGCCACGTTACATTCGCATAGGGGCGTGTACTCAACAGAGGGTGTATTAAGATAAACGATGGTTAAAATAGCGTACGGACTATTGATCTTATGAAAAAGATACAGAAGCTTCAAGGTTCCGAGCGTAACGTATGCTTAGCATAAAATAATATTTTCGTTTTCTCTTTGTTTATGTAAAAAATTAAAATCCACCTCCGTTAAGACATTTTTCAATATTCTATATTTTTACGAACGACGACAATGTTAAAAGAAAATATAA
>CM052092.1:8084643-8096587 GCA_028453745.1 Agapostemon virescens
AATCAAAAGTAAAAAGTAGAGAATTTTCGGACCGCTTTCTTAATTTTTGTCGACTACTTAGGGGATTAATATTTACCTACTACTTTTCACTATGATGTTGTATACAGCTTTTATTCAGGAAAAATTAAATTATCATCGTTGTTTCAGGTGGTCTATTAGAAGATCGACCTGGAGTAATGACTCGAGGAGGTCGTGGTCTGGAAGATTTAGGCCTAGTCACTTTTACTTTAAGCGATCTTGAGGAAGACGAAGAATACACCAATCCTGGAAAACTCTTCCAAGACACAGGCTCCGTGTATACGTTTACTAATAGTACTGTTCTTCATCCAGACGATCACACAAATGTTACCTCAAGTATCGTGAGTAGCAGAGTTGCGACTGCACCTAGTAGTGCTTTGAATTCTGGAATGAGTACTCCAAGAACTTTAAGCAGGAAGAATTCTACGTCAACATTTTCGACAACCCTTGGACTCGCGAAGATGCTGAATGAAAGAGGTATTATTGTATACACGTAATGTTTTCAATTCAAATGAATTACCAAAATCATTTTACAAAACTAATATTGTGTGATTTATTCGATCGAAACAGGAATTAAAGCCGTAACACCTTCTTGTGTTGGTACTCCAAGTGGAGAGAGAAATTACACACCTACTGCAACGCCTTGCAATAGTCCTGATGCTAGTCCGCCACATAGTCGATCCAGTTCACCAACTCCAGAAAGTGGAATTTCTCTTGGAATATTATCCACTGGGGCAGAATTGTTAAAGAGGACGTTCGGCGGAGAAACAATGGTATGCACAGAATTTTTAAAATGACAAAAACCTCTTGATAAAAACAGATTAAAAAAATGATCTTTTAATAGAACTCCCAACAGCCTTGTAAATTTATTCTCTTCTTTAAGTAGACGTGAGCAAGAACCTGAAAGAATCGAAGAATCGGAAAGGCATCTCAAATTCTGATATATTTAAGAACCTTAAATATGTTAGCGAATATCGATATATTCAACAATTAAAAAATGTTCTAAAACTCCGATCCCAAATACAATTCTTGACTCGATACTTTTGAGTTCTCGTACATCTCTACTTTTATACCATTACCATTTTGTAAACATGACTGATTAGGTTGTAATTTGAATTAAAAACTTGATTTTGCAGCAGACGAAAAAGAAGAGAACAGTGCTGTCGAGGTCCGAGAAAAAGGCTCTCACTGGTATCCGTCTAGTCGAGAAGCTCGAAAGAATTGGTATCGATACTATAATGGCAACAACGATCGGTTCTTCTATCTCTCCATTAGCTCTTCAAGGTCCTGTATACACCAGACGCCCTACTGATAGTCCCATGGCTCAGTTAGCTTACTTAAGAAGCTCCATGTCCTCGAGTGGAAGTCAGGAGAAACTTTCACCTTCTTCCTCTGTAAGTGATTCCTCATCGACGAAGCGACAACTGGCTGAAAAGAAACATGGCGGGTCGTCGTCGGGCAAAGAGACAACAAATAGGCAAAGGAGAACTGGTGCTAGGGCCACGAGGTCTGATCTTGGACAGGTTACACCTGCGGTCTCTGTCACTGTTACGAAAGAATCACCTGCGCAATCTGCTTTGGGTACCATTAGTTCGCTTTTATTTGGAAGGAAAGGTGGTTTACTCTGAAACCGCTGTTCCTTGCCGGTTATTTAAATCAATACGGGGATCTTGGATAAAATTTTAAAGAGATCAAATAGATGATTGTCGGAGCGATGAGAAAATTGATTATTCATTTTCTTCCATGAAGTTATTTTCCAGTATTCTTCAGCATAGAATGAACAATGTTTCACGCTTGAACAACAAACAGAAATAAGATGAAATATCATATTGCAGAATGTATGATACAAAACTTAATTTTTTTATTGCGTTTAATGTAATATACGTAAGACAATGTGTTCGATAACGAATATTTTAATATTTTAACGTTTTAACACAACGTTTTAATGGATTTTGTAGACATGCTGAATAAATTGAATGTGTTTTTGCTTTAGAATGTACTTTTAAAGATTACTTCGCAAGCAGTGTTGTGCATACTTTTATTATAATATTTGTTTCGGGATACAATACTTTTGTATCGAATTTTAAAGTCTGACGATTTTATTGTGGAACGAAATAATTTACATCGCAGGATGTAATTTTTTTGTGTATTAGTTAGTGTTTAAATATTTTGATTCATATCGTGAAATATCAGCATACATACAAGTTATACTGGTACTACTGAATAGTAATTAAACATTCCGTATAATAGTAGTGTTGGAAAAATATATTTTGAATATTACTTTTGATTAAAAAATGGATTATTAGAGAGTCTCATACATCTTAACCCTCTCGATACTGACGGGTCCATTCGGACCCATAATCCATTCTTGCATGAAAATACATTTTAAATTCAGTTCCTACATTTTTTATCATTATTCACCTCAGAAAAAATCTAGCATTTACAATGTACTTAAAAAAACTAATTTTTAAATGAATCATTGAAATAAGTAATCAATATATATAAAATATTTTAAACCTGCAAATTATGAATTATATTTCCAAACGAATCAAATATTTGGCCTTTCTGAAATCATGTTAAAGAAATGTCATACGGCGAGGGTTAACATAAGATATGAAATTAAAAATTGTTTCGTTTTTACAAAGAGTGAACAATTTAATACCAAGATAACTAATAGTCATTTCCAAAAATTGCAGTATTATATGTAATCTACATAATTTTATATTCTTTAGATAATTAATTTTGCAACGCTCCGACAATTTGCAATATGGGGAAAGTTAACAAACTTTTTAATCGTTTCATTTTTGAAAATAGTTACTATTTCACATAAATTATTTCATTTTGTAAATGATTTATTGTAAATAAGTGATTCATATTTCAGAAAAAAAGAATAAAAATATTCTGTAGTTCTGTGTAGCATAAAAACAAAAAAAAATTGTATTTCTTTATTTTTAATAATGTTTTGGTTAGTGATAATTGATTCAGGCACGTACAAAGAAATACTTTGAAATTGTTAGTTTATACGTATTCAATAATGCGGAAGCTAGAAAACTGTATTATGGAAATTAATTTACATTGTATAGAAAATAACACGATGTAGGAATTAATACTTAAAAATGACATAGAACGTTGCAGCCATGTAATTTTGAAATGCTAAAATTTATTCAACGCGAGTTTATGAATACTAGTGAGAATTTTCGTTTAAGTGAAAGTGTTCAATTTAATTATTAGTATATATATGTTAGTTTGTTTTACTGGGAAAAAAATAACTTATTGAAAAAATTCAAGTATGGATAGTGTAAGAGTCAAACGAAATTAATTGGCATTAAATTGACGATCTATTTTATATATTTAGGCATTTTTTAATTTCATACGCGTTAGGATGTCAACGACGACACCGCAAAAACTATAAAAAAGAATGCAACAATTAATAATGCACTTTTATGTAAAAACAGATATGCGACTTTACGCTTTAAAAACAACCATGATAAATACGAATAAATTTGTAACCGAAATAATGCAATTTACGAGAGGAAATATTCTCAAAAAAAATACTGAAAATATCTAAACAAAGTTGCAGCGAGTTTTGTATGTCGGAGCACAATTTTTAGGGACAGACATTTTAGGGTGCTTTAAGTTAAATCATCTTTGTTTCATTAGTAATAGAAGTTTATTATGTATTGGTCAATTATGGTATGAATTAATTGGTTAATTGGATTACTACTGTTAGTCTTTCTTTCTAGAGACCCCACAGCTAGTACTGGTAATTAATTAATTATCGATTAATTAATGATCGTTCGACTGATAGTAGCTATTTTTAATTATGTAACTAATACACTATTTTTAGAAGATGATCTCCTATAAATAATCTAATACTGAATTAATACTAATTGATCTTTTCAAAACAGACTGGATGATACGTCCAAAGTTAACTTTTGCAATATCTTTTGGGATATTTGTTCCTCTAATGCAGCTATTAACAATGAGATTTTTTGGGACATATGATCCCAGTATGAGAAACGAATGAACTCTATACATTACTTTAAAAATAATTATTTAGATTTAAAAAAAAAACTTGATCGTGAAAGGGTTAAATCATACCCTTTTTCTTAAAGATGATTTAAAGTAAGTTTGTTTGAAAGGAAATTAGTAATTTTTATACTCTTCATTAAAACAAAATTGAATGAACTTCATGTTTATGTAATATTAAATTAATTGATCAATAATTAATCGATCAATAATTGACCAAATGCTTCTGTAAATAATCTGGGATTTTCCTTTTATTTTGCCTCTTTTTTTTAATCGATTTTGATTAAAAAAATTGATTGCAATGTTTGTAGCGTGTTTGATGGTGAACCGCTGTTGTATTCATGGAAGGACCTCTGTCTTGTATTATAAGAAAGAGGGAATGTTTAGCAGGTGCAGCCTTGTACATAGACAAGTATCGATTAATAAATTAAATTGAAAAAAAGTTTAAAAGTATCTTTATTTTTCTCCGAAATATTAGATTGATCGGAAAATTTTGTCGCTTTTTCTTAAAAAGATAAACAAATTAATTTCTCTACTAGAATAGTTCATCCATTGTTATATAATTCAAGTATAAGCCCATCATTGCATGGATCATCCTGAAGATTAAAACCATTCATTGAAATCATTGCGCTTTGGAAAACCTTTCCAAAAATATTTATACAATGACAACATCTAGAATATACCTTACAAAACATCTACATTTTATAATCAAACTTCAATAAAGCAATACTTTCGTTTGTAAGACATTTTTAGAATTTACACTTCGACATACATAAAATGAATACAGATTTTAATTACTTATTTGTGAATATTTCCATGTAACATTAGAGATGTAGAGGTGAAATCTAGCGACAAAATAATACAATGAAGCCAGTACATTGTTCCGAACAACTCATATCTTCTGCTGTACAAATCTATATAATTTAATACAATTTTTTAAGATTCATTGATTATAAGGTGTTAATGATTCATATACTTGAGGTCAAATGTGTTCGATTATTAAGTGTAGCACCACTCTATTTTGGATACTTTTTACATATTCTTTATGAATATTAAAAAAGAAACTAAAATAGGGGAACAGTGTTTAAAAATGAAAGTGAAATGGAATTATAAGAACATATTATAATACACTGTCTGATCAGTTGTACTTTCTTTACACTATTTTTATAAGTGATCAAGTGATTTTTATCAGTCATCAAAAGAAACAGCTCGAAAAATATACGTTGTTCTGAGCGAATGTTAATAACATTACAAAGTATTGTGGAAAAGAGTAGGCCTGACATAGACAAAGATATTAATATACAGATTCATTATTCAAAATCTTTCAATACATTTGTTCTTATACTTATTTACTAATTACTCAATCCTATATTGTAATAATAATTGTACAAGATCTAAATAATTTTAGTCTTGTCATTTTTCTAAGACAATATACACGAACCAATATTAATGATTGATTAGTTTAATCTTAATGCTGCATGTACTGACTGTTTGAGATAAGTTTTGGCGACGGGTGTGCTGGAAGAAAAGTAAATTTGTATGAACAAAAAATATGATGACGGTAACTGGAGAAGACAGAAAAGATTGATTAATCATTATCTATTTGTCCATCTGGTGGTGAACGTAAGAGATAGCCGCCACAAAACGTTTCAACTGTGCCATCTGGAGGCAATTCTAGAGGTACACGTATTTTATCATTTCACAGTGATTTATTCTATATATATTATTTACAATAATGTTATGCAGATATTTATAAATTATTCTAACAAATAATTATTTAATAATGGAAACAGTTCGACCATGTGGTTGTAAAGGAATAAGGTCTTGCCTCCTTTGTGAAAAGGATTACAATATATCAAAACCCGTCTTGAAACATCAGTTAGAGGTTAGAATTTATTAGAAATTTTAGTACGCTAGTTTTATATATTTAATTAATTATAATAAGTTTATTCTTTACTTAGAACTTTATTTCATCTGTATTTAGGACATCTGTCATTAATAAGTTTAAATACTTCATAAATAATTTGAGCACATCATAATTGACACGGTAACTTAAAGGTTATGTTTAGTATGCGTGAAGTGTTATCATCGATTTTCTTTTAATCATCTGTCTAGCAATTATATTTATAGAATTGATAATATCACCAGTTTCATTGTTAAATAAAATTGTACACAAGTAGTAAAAACTTTCAGATTTATAAATCATGTTAATATAATAATATTGTACTAAATAAATTATTTTATTTTTGCAAAAAACAAGAAAATATTAGATAATATTCGCCATTCCCAATCTTTAAATTAATACCGGATGTCATTGTGTAAACAAAATGTTCTTATTTGGAATGCTTTCACAAATGATTATTAATAATCTTGAAGTATGTATTATTATATTTCATACATTTATTAAGGGCATTGCAATTAATAATATGTATTTTACCATATTGCAGAAATGTTCTTCTTATGTCTACTGCCCACATTGTGATCAAGCATGGCCAGGCTGGGATGCTGACCTTTATAAAAATCATCCACATCATCAAGGAAATCCTATAGAATTTCCTGGTGTGTATATAAAGGTATTTATTTAAAATTAAAGAAACTAGTAACAAGTATTCTTCATAACTATGTGAGACCAATTAAAATGAAGGAATTGTATGTAGAATATTATTTGTAGAATTACTGTAATAATTATTCAAACATATAATTCATGAAATGTATAGTATTTTGTACTTTTCTCTTTTAATAGTTGAATTTCTTAAATTTCGATGACATTGCTTTGCTGAAGAAAGCATTGGATGAAATACCTTGGGAAACCTCACAAAGTGGGAGAAGAAAACAGGTATTTTAAATATTATAAACCATGTCCAATCATCCTTACAATAATTTTTAGAAATGTGCGAGAATCCAATAATCGAGACAGGTTCTTTCTTGCACACCTCTACTAGTAATGTATTTACAATAAGCAAACAAGAAAACATAAAAGTGTATAATTTTATGAATTCAGAATTTTGGTCCAAAATGCAATTTCAAGAAAAAAAAGCTTCGTTTGGGTTCCTTCAATGGCTTTCCACAATCTACTCAATTTGTGCAACAAAAATTCTCTGAGGAGCCTATACTTAAAAACTTTCAAACAGTGGAACAATGTACTTTAGAATATGACCCAATACGAGGAGCTTCCATTGACCCACATATTGATGATTGCTGGATTTGGGGTGAAAGAATAGTTACTGTCAATGTCATGGCTGATTCAGTTCTAACAATGACCCTTTACCTTGGTCCAGAAACGAAATATAATTTAGAGAGTGTTGAGGAATATTCTACAACATTATATAATAATATAAAATTTGATGAAACAAGTAAAAACCAAGATGCACAGGATATAATTGTAAGACTGCCAATGCCAGAAGGGTCTCTTATGGTTCTTTACGGTGCTGCAAGGTAATAAAATTTATAATATACAACAAATACTATAAAATATAATAAAAAGTAATGAAATGTGTCGACCGGTTTTTCAACTCTTCATTTTTGCAGTTTAACTAATATATTGCTAAATACCAATTTTTATTAGCTACTACCAATTTTATTATTTTATACTGTAGAATAACATCGTTAACGTTTATTAAAGTTTTTATTTTTTCATATTTTGCATATTTACATATTGTACAAAATTTTAAGAGTAACTTAAAGTCGGTTTCGTTTAAGACATTCTTAAAGTCTAAATTAACCACATTTTGTATTATTCATTAGAATATAATAGTAACATAGACAATTATTTAGTCAAAACGTTATACGGAATTTGCAAAAGATAATTTGTAAAAATTGTGATACAAAACACAACTGAAAGAAATTTATTACGTAGCAACCTTTAATAATTAATCATTACATTGCTGAAACAAATATTAAATTTTATGTACTTTATGCAGGTACAAATGGGAACATTGTGTCTTGAGGGAAGATATAAAATCTCGCCGAATTTGTTTAGCTTATCGTGAACTTACGCCTCCTTATTTAAATAATTTATCAACGAATGAAGAAATAGAAACAATTTTACAAAAGGCATCAATCTTCCAATGAGTTTACAGACAATTGTTTTTAATAAAGTAAAGAATATTGAATTATTGAAAGTTATTTAACATAGTTTCAATTTTATTATTTGTGCTACCTACTCCATAAAAGATATTGCCAAAAGAGTAAAAATTGGAAAACATTTAATTAATATAGGAAAAAAAGGAAATGCAATCTGTGGGGAAGCAATAATTTTGCAAAACCTGCTAATTTGTTATGTCGAAAATGGACTTGGAACTAAGGTAGATATTTCAGCATATATTGGGTCTAATTTATTTAATGTATACATTATGTTGTTTTTCTTAGAATTTTGACATTCTGTTAAGAAATTAAAAAAAAATTGATAGAAAATTTTTCTTTGTAAAATGATCCACTGCAAGATGCAGTTCAATTTAAAGATAATTTTTATTCCTTTGTACGACCATATCTAGTTTATAATTATTACGTATATTAGTAATTGAAATTTGTACTATTCAAACTTCGATACATGATCGACACAGTAGTATAATAAAAATAAAATTTTACTACAGCATAATATATTAATCTCTCAAGAAAATTTAATACCTTTTAAAAGTCTGAAAAGAACAGGATAATGTCATTACTTACTTACGGATTTTAAATATGTAGTACAACAAGGACGTTTGTGACAAATGATTAAATTAAAAAATATTCAATGAAAAATCTACAAACAAGAGGAAAATTCTAGGCGGCAGGTTTTATAGGTTCGGAGTACATATAAACCGGGAAAGTTGTAAAAGGATCTGATTTTCCCAATGGTTGGTATCCATTGACTAAACTGTCTCTAAGTTCCCATTTACGACGTTCCCTTTCTGTTTTCTGTCTCCTAATTGCTTTGCCTAATATACAGGCAAATGCTATTCCAGTGAACTGAAAATAATAACAAACAATTAATTTTCAGGTACAGACAAGCAAAAGTACGAAGCATAAGAGAAAAAGAAGGAACAAATTCTGTATTAATTTGCAACACGTACATATTAAATTTTTTGTTATTAGAAGTACTCGTCACTGATTAGTGTCAAATAAAGATTTTTAAATCTTATTATAATACAGTTTATAATATATATTTACCTGAATAAGAGCTATGGCTACAGCTCCAGTACCAATATAAAGTGCACTTCTATGAATGATAACTGAAAGATTTCTTACACATCCAATTAAATAAATATCTGTGAACTCATAGAAATCAAAATTTGATATGCTGTCATTAAATGTATCATTACGGCGACAAGATTCCGGTAATGTCATATTTTCAATTCGCATAATTTCGTCCCAATCATGGTAGTCGTTGTATCCACAACAGTAAAGCTATATTTATAAGAATGCATACAAATATTATTTATGAGTATGATAAACGTAGTATTATATGAGAAAATTAATCGAGTAACATTAAATTATTAAAAGTTTAATCTAATTCCTGTTCATATTAAAAACAAAAGTCACTTCTGATATATTCCCATTTCTTAGTAAATTTTCTACATTACCTTTGATTGTAAGAAGTCAATAGCACGTTGAGCTTCTTCATCATATTTATAGCGATACATAGTATTATTGATATTTTCAACTAGGACATTCTTTATGTCATCCTGAAGAGCATAAGCTGTAACTGCAGCAGCTAACTCCAGTATAAGTACAATGGAGAGTGATACTGCAAACTATAAATATATTTATTATTATAAAATTCTCTTACGTCATACAGAGAGCAAAACAAAAAAAAGAAAAATGGTGAAGGAATTCTTCGTGGCATATATGATTGAATATTTATATAACATATTACACAATTATTATGTATTAATTATTAGAATAAATTAAAGGATACTTACTACAAGAACCATACAAGTACTTTCTCCAAGAGCTCCGAAACATCCTAGAAATGCTATTATGAACACAAGGATGCCTACTACGATCAAAAGAGTTGCCGGAGAAATATATTTTGGATCAAGAAAGTGTGCGAAGTCATTGTTGACTGCATAAATTGTGGTTCCAATAGATATTATCATAATCCCCGTCAACTGCAACATTAAAACAGTGATAAAGCTTCGAAATTATATAAACTATCCAATGAAATGAATTTAAAATTACAAAGTAGATTTGATTTTTGTAATAATGAATTTATGATTATGAGTATTTTGAGAATTGTGTAAAATTGTTAATTATTCTCAATTTATTTAATGAATAGTACACGTTTAATAATACTTTAGTTAATATGTATTAAGGTATTACTGTGAAATTTCAAATATGCTGTTACATTAAAATAGCAATTTCTTTGGTAACTTCATCATATCTTGTTAACTAATAGAATATTTTATATAAGAAAATTGAAATTCCCCTTCTCTCTTCATTTTGCTTAATGGTACATAACAATGACCGTTGAAATTTAAGAATGATATTTTTCATTTTACACAAATATATATGAAAGAAATACAGTTTCCGTTTTATTATTATCATGGAATTCATCATTTCCCGTTGTTATGTATGATAAATGAAGCGGAACTCGTACGACAGTAAAATCTGTTTCTATCGTATCGAGCACATTGTAAGTAACTTGTTGCACCAGTATTATAATGATTTTTTTAGACGTGGAAGTCCAGCCTATACATAATGGAGGTAGGTCACCCATTAGATTGTTTTTTACAATTTACAAGTATGGTAAATAAAATTGCGAGAAAACAGAAAACATGAACGAGTTGTTGCTCTGTAAGCTCTAAAAAGTAGAAACATCTGTTCTACAAATTTGTACAGATGAGGCTACTCCCACCGACAAATAAAATCACGAAAAATATGCTGTCAAAGAAATTGTTTGAAATACCTGGACGCGTATATTAATTTTTAAATGATGATGCATGTACAATAAATGTGCAAATGTTTTGCGATCGCATTGTACATAGAAGTCTGGCGTAAATGTAATGGAGACAGGTCATCGAATAGATTGTTTTTTACAATTCGCGAGGATGGAAAGGAAAAGTATGCTGGGGCAAAATTGCGGAAAAGCAGAAGACATGGACAAGTTGCGGCGTTGCAAGCTGTAATAATCTGCATGGTAATAATTCATCGGGTCGACCTCGCCCAGCCGATATCGATCCTGCTGGCCGTCCGAACAATACCGTAGAGCTATGATCCACGTCCATATCGAGGGTTGACCTAACTTGTTGAATCTCAGGGCCGAGTATGGTTATTCTCGTTACCTTTCCTCTTCGGCCAGTAGGAAAAATCGACGTCGTTGCGGTTATCGTTGCCATCGGCCTCGACCGCATTTATTGTTCTCCTTTTCTCGACTACGACTTGATTAATATAATGCAAGCCGACATAGTATTTGAGATAGCGCCGAACGCTCGTTTGTCGAATCGCTTCGGAAATTTAGCAAACAACTCGGTCATTTATGCGAATCAATGGTGGAAAAGGTACGAGGTTCGTAGCGGAGGTAGCTTTTGACGCTTTTGTTAATAACTGATCCGTTTGACCAGATTTGGTGCTTTATTGTTTAATATTTTGCACTTTATGTTTGCGACACATATTCCTTGTGTCTCGAGCATTATTCTATTTGTCATTATTAGATTGCTCATTTTATTGATTTACAGTTGACATACTATTCCAGAGAGCGCAAAATGCACGTTCGTCGAATGGCTCCGCAAATTGAGCAAGCGATTCGGTCATTTATATTTTGTAAGTTTGCAGTTTATATTTGCAACACTATTTCTTTGTGTCTCGAGCATTATTCTATTTGTCATTATTAGATTGCTCATTTTATTGATTTACAGTTAACATACTATTCCAGAGAGCGCAAAATGCGCATTCGTCGGATGGTTTCACAAAATGA
>CM052092.1:8107368-8194102 GCA_028453745.1 Agapostemon virescens
AACGTTGAGTATAGAAACAATTTTTAATTATCGATTACATTTCATTGTTGTAAAATCTTTTCGTTGCAATACTGATATCAGGTGTTACCCGTGTGTATATATGGGGTTTCAATTTTTTTTTTGTTCGTTGTACGACATAATTAAGTATCATTGAATATAGAAACAATTGTTGTTAATACAATTTTTAATTATCAATTTAATTTCAATGTTGTGAAGCAATCTGACGTAAAGCTAATGGAGAATAGTAATGAATATCAGGTGTTACCTGTATGTACAAATGATTTTGAAATTCATGAATAATTGTTGCTATTATTTTTTTTAATCATGTATTGCATTTTGTTGTTATGTAGTGTTGTTTCTAGACTGTAGATTTTCGTGTAAAACATTTTCTGTATTTGTTGGAATAAAATATATAATTTAGTTTTCTTCTTTAATAATCATAATATGCTAAAGACTATACATATATATAATATATATAAATAATATATGTATCTAATTATAAATAAATAAAATATATAAATAAATGTATATGTATATATACAATAAAAATATTAAACGTATTTAAGAATGTCATTGTGTAGAATACATATATTAAATTCTAATTATTCTAATTATGTTGCAACAGGAATTGAAAATAGTGTTACCAATACGTTATGGTTTGGTTAACAAATTTGATCTTTCCCTACAAACAAAATAATATCATGATTTCTAGATCACAAATTGTTTGTTTGAAAATTTTGTTTTCATCAGAATATCTTGTTTTCTGAAATCTCACTTCAACATTTATCTTATCTTTAGTCTTTCAATTGTTAAAAGCTGCACGATGTTTTATATTTTTAGAGAGAACGATACTTTTAATTCTCCGTCTGTTTATTATGAGTTTCGTTTTTTAATTGCCGATTCAATTATTAGTCTGTGGATTTTGTGTAGTTGCAATGACAATGTTTAGATCAAATTGAGAACCATGAAGATATTCAATGAATTTAACTTACTGTTATGTTACTATCAACTTATTAAAATTATTAAGAAAATAAATAAATGTCTATCTAGTAATTATATTCATTGTGATATTTACGTTTCTTCAATTAAATCACCAATCATTACAGCTCGTTTAAAACATTTCATTATGAGCGAAATATCATTGAAATTTGTTGCCCTGCGTTTTACATTTTTTAGGACACTCATTGTCATTTTACCATGATCATAAAAAAAAATTTAAAGATTGCATTGTTAGTTTAAATTGCTGTATCGCCAAAATTGTTCGCTGACGTGTACATGTTTTATTATTCACATCTGGAAAATATGACTGTGTATATGTATACTAACATATTATAATCTACGTTACAATTCGTGTAAACATTAATAATTATGCCAAGACGTTATACGGATTACAATTTCGTTTATTGAGAATTATTTAATATTGTTATTGTTTCGGATACATGTTATACTAAAAATCGTTATAATTCTGAATGAACATATTCTGATTATTCTTCTAGATTAATGCAACATAGTCGGTTTCAAATCTAGTGGTAACAATCAGAATATATCTTGGCGAACGCTGGCCTACTACCACCAGGGGCCTCGAAATGGTCGGCACTGGAACATCGACCGGTTCCTACTTCCATGCGTGAAAAATATACAGAATATGACTCATGCGTATCGTCGTGTGGGTAATTCAGCACACGTTTATTATTCATAGGTGGGTATGAATTACGGGAAAAGTATTACAAGCTATGGTAAACTTTATTTCAAATTAAGAATCCTCCCTCGATACAATATTGTCTTTAGCTTCAGACTGTTTGAACATTGCGCTTATGCAATTCTCTTTACGCCTTTCACCAGCTCTATATCATAACGATTTTATATATCTAAATTCTTGTATTACTGTTCAACCCATCATGGGAGAATTCATAAATTTCTGAAAAATTTTATTCTCAAATTTGTAAAAATAATGTGAATCCATATAAATGTGACCAAATCATATTAGGTAAATTGTGTTAAAAACTTTGGACGCAATTTTCTAAATGTAGTTTATACCGTATTTCATGGAATGATACTAGTTCAATTTATTTCTGATCTAAAATTACATTTTTCAGTTCAAATATCTTTTTAAATATTATAATTTTTTAAATCTTTCAACAGACTGAGGAAATCTTATAAAACTATTAAAATAACAGTCCAAGTCTCACGATGACTATACATATATAAAAATGTCACTATTTTTTTAATATTGAATAAAATTCTCCATACTTTCTACTTTTTAATTTTCATTCAAGATTCCTTATTACTAAGTCTTTGCAAATATTATAATAACATCATGATCTTTGCAACATTTTTTCCTGTTCTTATTACAGTAAACAGAATATAGAAATAAAGATAATACATACAACCAACTTACATATATATATATAATTGAATTACTTATGCGTTTCACGAAGATTACAATTCCTCTGACAAAATACCCAGATATTAAGTTTCATATTATTTATTGAAAAGAGATCCTTCAGGATACACAAACGTCTTTAACAATTTCTGTTAACAAAAAAAACATAGTCGAGATTTTCGTATTCTACTCTTGTAAAAATGATTATATCATTCAGTACATGTCAACCCACTCTATCAATTAAATAATTCAGCTTTTTTATGATTTATATTTAGAGAAATATAAAATTCGTTAATCCTAATATACAATATTTAGTAAATCGATATATTTTAGGATAGACATTTTTTTTTTAAATCTGTTAGCAACATCATTCGAGTTACAATGCATAAATGATGCGCAGGTAGGCTGCAAGCTCGTTGTTTCGAATTCTAAACGGTCTCGTAGCTGTTTCTAATTGACCGCGCCAAATAACTTGAAAACCAGATGCCGATTGCCTGAAAAATAATTGGTAAAACGTCCATTTAATCATAATGTCATTGATACTTCTTTAAAAGGGGTCGTCAATATCTGACCAAAGAAAGATTGAAATAAAAAGCACGAGTTTTATATTGTTGTTTCGTTGAACTTGAAACTAGAACTACCAAATTCAAAATTTAATGGCCACTCTCTAGAAACAATTGTATTTTTTAAAATTGTACCAAACTACAAGTTTCTTTTATAGATGACTGTATTTAGAATTATTTTACAAAGTAATGGCTACTTATGGTTCATAACAATCTTAATTGATTTTTATGAAATTTTATTCATGTAGTATCTAACTTACTAAGATCTATAAAAGGTATATTTGTGACCTTTCCTGCTTCCCAATTTGAACGGTACTTTTCAAACAATTCATTTATACATTACCTAATAAACTGATTCATCCAACGTCTCAAAATAAAACTCATGAAGCTAGGTCCAATTTTAAAAATTATTAATTATTTCAAGGTCCCCACTTAATTTTATCACTGACTGTATTTATTCTATATCTACATCTGCTTCAATGATTACATATTGCTCGCAAAAGAATAGAAGCTTATTTGGACTAAAAAGAAAAGGGGTAAAGTTCTGTGGTAGACTCTGTTTGACATTTTGGTCATGTATCTGATTTTTTGTTCTAATGAACAGGATTCAAGGTGTCTTTTAAAAGAGAAGAGTATGTCACCTGAATAATGGCAATACCAATGCCGACACCGCCGAGTTGTAAAGCATGAGCCGCGATGAAAGACAGGAAATTGTGGTAACAGCCCTGATGATGCAAACCCGCCGAGTCAAGGGTACAATTTGTCGAATTTGTGGCTCCCACTGGGGCGTCACAACATGAAATGGGAATGGCCTTTATACTGTTCTCCCAATCAGTGGCGTTATGGGTTCCGCAGCAGTCGAACTAGAGAAAACAATAAATAAATATAATAGTGTTTCACTATGGTTCGTTTTAAGTTTACCAATGACTTTTTAAGTTTCCAATGATCTTACGAAAAATTTGAACTTTAGAAATTTAAAAACTATGGATACTTAACTCTGTAACTTTTAAGTTTAACCTTCTGCACCTCTAATTCTTTTCAATTTTATTCACCCCTCCCCCTCTATCATTTAGAGGGTTCTACTTAAAATGTGCTTCAATAAATAATACCTTGATTACTATTTATTTTAAACAATTTTTATGTAAGTAAAAAGTGAAGTACCTACTTTACTTATTGTAAACAATTTTGATTTAAGTAAAGAGAATTTATACTATAAAATAATGTAATGCATACATTTAAACTGGTAATTTAAAGATGCCAAGTCACACTCGACGTAAGAGTGCACATGATTAAAACAAGATTATTTGGAATGTTTACTACTGATAAACCCAACTGGAGCACATACTATTCGTTCAGAATTAGTAAATAATTTATCAAATTGATATAAGGTCTGATGGATTCTTAATTGCTGAAGGTTTCTTAATAAATTATTCGAATGCAGTATTAGTGGTACAGTAGCATCATATAAATATATAAATACTAAATAACAGTAATATCATATACATATTGAAATATCATAAGTTTCAATTGTGAATCAACAAGATGCCGACCATCTACAAACAAAATTCAAAATTTTATTCATAAACTAATCTGTTTTAGCTGAATGGCAAACTAATGTGTTAGAATAAATTTCATAATATGGTGCAATTGCATTGGAATGACACACAGTTGATACAACTGTCAGACATAGTTAGATAATTATTCCCACGATACGGTAATAAAAATAAACGAACGTCGACGCTTAGTCAGCCTTTGCTTTTCGTCACTTCCTAATTGTTTTAGCAGAGCAAGTTACTCGTTGTTTGAATAAAAACTTCATTGATTAACATAATACTTGTTCTAAGCAATTATCAGTGTCGAGTTAAATAAAAATCCACATTTAATGCAATGGATATTAATTTCAACAAACCCACAGGGACAATAATGCTAAATCAACACTGCTAAACACTGTTAAAAACATAAAACTGTAGTAAAGCTTGGAATAAATAAGAGTTATAATTTATGTCAGAAATTAAACAAATGTTAGTAAAGAAAAATTGAACTCGGAAGTCTGAAGTATAATCGCAGCGGGAATAATGAAAAATTTATTATGACAAAAAGTACTATGAAAAAAGCAAAAGAAGCTTTACTTCGCGTTGCAGCTGATCCCAAACCGCCGCTATTTCCTTACTCTCCCCGTATTCCTTCATACTGTGCACCATTTTGGATTGAATGATGGTCGATGCTCTGGCCCTCAAAACATATCCAGAAATACCACCTGCGAGTTCCAAAATAAAAACGATGGCCAACAACGAAGTAAACTACGAACAAAAAGCAACAAAATCACTGGTAAAAATATATATACATAGATTACCATACAATTTGGTAAAAAAACGTATCCGTTCAGATACTTCTAATATTGGATAAAATATAGCATAACAAGGTAAAAGAAATTGCGATCCACAACCGTTTGCACTCGAAGCAACTTTAATTCTCAAATTAAGAAATTTCTTTCAAACTCGACCATTTCTATCTTGTGCAATCCTTTTTACACTGTGCGCCCGATATTAAACATACTTCCTCATACAACAGTTGAACGTTTAACAATTTATAAAATACAGACGAATTTAATAATACGATAACTGTTTTAAATATGGTATGACAATTTTTACTGGTGCTTCAGAGTCACCGTTCGAGCGCAAAGAATTAAAATATTAAACACAACGACTATTAAAACTGTGAAACATCAGTGTTGATGCAATTTTCAATTAAATTCGCGCGCTCGAAGAAGAAATCTTCTCCAATGCCCGAATTAATTTAAAATTATTGTATTGAAATTGATTTATAGTTAATTTCAACAAGTTATCGTCGGACCGCGACGATACATTGATTTATAATAATTGTTTGTAAGTTTCTGCGCGCCACTCTGCACCGGCTAATCAGTATTATAAAATTGGCGAAGTTAAGAATAATCTATGTTACCGTTTGACCTCTCTTATTTAAAATGCCACTTCTTCGCGTTAATCGGTACCTTTTTGTTTTTATAACGAAGAAGCTTTTTAAGATGCCACGACAAATGTTTGCGACGTTATTGTCTTTCGATTTCACTGTTTTAACGTAGAACGACTTGTCTTGCCAACACCTGTGCTCTCGTTAGATTCAAAATCACTGGCAAAATTAGTTAACGTCGTTTTGTAAATTGATTTTAACTGATTCTCTATTCAATTCTTCGGTGTTTTCGAACAAATTTCGAAAATGCAATGATTTCTATTAGGAGTAATATCATGAACAAATTTTGTAGTAAAAATTTTAATGATGGTCTGCGAAAGTAGACGTTTCGAGCTTTAAAATGGCTCCAAATTTACTATTTTCTATATTTATTATATTTATTATTTCCTATATTTTCTATATTTTCTATGTTTACTATATTTCTTTACTTTATTTTCTTTTTTTAACAAAATTATCATGGTTAAAAAATCAACAATTTCTCGAGGGTCAGACATTTGCTAAATAATTTACAGAGATTTACTAAAGGAGTATCGAATATTTTAGAATTTAAACAAATATACAAATCCATTTTTTAACTTTCTTTGTTTTGTAGTATTGTATCTTTGTATCTTATGTTTTATATTCTTTTTATCTTTAATTTTTTAATTTTATAAGTTTTGTGGCGTTAATTTAACTACACAGGTAGAATCAATCCTCTTCGAATTGTATCAAGGATTACAAGGTGTGTACAAAAGTTTTAGCTATTCTTTGAATTCCCGTTCGCTCGTACACGACATACGGCAGTTAGTTAACCCGAATCGATACTCGAGTCTATTACTTAGGCACGTTGATGGCAAACAAACAGTTGCATAAAAAGAAGGACGATTATGATCGTTCTAATGATAAGTATTTATGCGTGCACGATTAAAGGTAACTAGAACATCTGCGTGTATCTCTAGGACACGTCCTGTTCTCTGTGTGTGTACAAAAAAGTACAAATCGTTACATAAACAGGGTTGCGATAGTGTTCAATCGGTGTCGCGATGTATATACATTACCGTTACGATCATGCAATAATTTTCACGAACGGCGCCGCAACATCCGAAAAAGGCGATGAAGAAAATAATGGCTCCGATCGCGATGAGAAGCGACGGCACCGACAGGAATTTATTGTCCAAGAAGTGTTGATAACTATGGTAAATTCCGTGGATTACCACGCCGAGGGATAATAGAATTATCCCCGTAATCTGAAACGAAAAAGCATCCGGTATTTTTAGTTCGAACATGCTCCGATATAATCCTCACTGTTTCTGGATTAGCTTCTTTTCCTAAATGTATTTTAGCTTCGGTAGCTAACTTCGGGGCTCTTAATCGTAAATTTTTTTTAGATGCTGCGAAGATCTTCCGTGTACTTACTTTTGGTTTATTTTCCACATTATTTCTGGATCTAAAGCGTTTTATAATATCATGAACTGTAGAGTAACTGCGTTTCACTATCGATGCGACATTTCATACAGAAAAACCGTTTCTAAATTGACTTACAACAAGTTCCCGGACTTCCAATGATGTTTAGAGAAATTAAAACGAAACTTTACAGAAACTAACGATTTACGTCAACGAAAATCTACATAAAATGAAAGTATGATAAAATTAAGGGTGATTCCCCGCGTTTCATTTGTTTTTCCTATAGGATTACCAACTGTCCGAGTCTCAGTTCGAGGCCAGTTTTCCTGACTTTTAACATTTCCATTCTGTTTTCAATTATCGTGAATAATTTCAAGTCTTTGCTTAACAAATGTTATATGACCTTAAATGTAAATTATTCAAAATAATTCTGTTTCTCATTTAATTTGTCTTCTTGTACTAATAATAACCGTTTGCGTATCAGAAGGTTTTGAAAAAACCGAAAAGCGTCAAGGAGCGCGATCGCACTTACGTATTGAAAAAAGCCGAAGAGTGCCATTGCGCTCCTTTGATTACGCGTCGAAAAAAGCCGAAGAGCTCGATAGCACTTGTCACATTCAATGCGGTAAACAACGGGTCGCTTCTCGCTTTTGTTACGAATGTAACATTAATATTATTAATAAAATACTATTAATTTTTTACGATCTTTAGATTGTCTTCTTCGCGATTTCTGAACAGTCTCTTTGCGATTTCTGTATAGTCTGATGAGTCTTGTTGCGTTCTGTCCGTCGTCACCTCGGTTTTGTCGTGATTGGTTAAGGATAGTTTGAGGCGGAAGAATGTAGCGTTTTTTATTAAATATTCAAAAAGACCACTCCTACAACTCCAAATACCGAGCGTCCCTTATAGATTGCACATCCACGTAAAATCCGAACAAATTACTATTATTAAATTAAATTATAAATTAATATAATTAAATTAGTATTACTAATTCGAGCGACTTCGAGACGCGATACGTAACGACATAGCCGAGTCTGTCTTAGCGTTTGCAACTGTTGAATAAAATAGTTTGTTTCTCCGGAGTTTCGTCCTTACAACCATTCTCCGTAAATTCCGGTCGAATCCAAGTACCTAATCGAAGGTGACCGATTCGCCACCACTACCTCGATTGACTTATCAGACCAGATGAGTGCCTACAGCAGTTCCTCGAGAAGGACTATAAAATAGTGGGAAAAAATTAGCTTTCGAGCTTCTTTTAAATATTGTTTATTATAAATGCTCTCTTAATGTTTGAAGAAGTAACGGGAAACGAAATATCAGTCACGTCGTTTCGAAGACAGATTGGTGGATGTACTTACACAACAATGGGGCGAGGAAATTCCTATGCATATTGAAAAAAGAATTGTTCACCAATTACGAGAAAAAGGAAGGAGACGTTCACAAAATTCGAAGATATTGTTCGGGATGTTACAATAGAAATTCAACGCTATTCGAACGCAAGACAGCCAAAAATTTGACTTAAAAAGTCAGGTTTTGTAATATATGCGAAAGCAAAGCATATTTTTGTTTAGAATGTTTCAATAAATTTCATTGGAAATTAGCACATTTATGTTTTAACTTTGAAACTGCCGGTCTCCGCACCGACGTTGTCCAAACGGAATGTCTCAACGTGTTAATATCGTACATGTTACGATAAGAATTATATGAAGTTTTAATAGATGCAGTCTCGTTATTATTACAAATAAATGTATATCGCTGGAGTCATTGCTCGGTAAATTCCAGTGTTAACAGATGGTATTTCTACCAGGACTATGCACATGTAATTTCAGATGGTAACGCATCTGCGAGGAAGTACTGTCGGTAAGCTTGAACTTCAGTGTATGTATAGTTCGCCACAGTGTAAACAACGGTTTTTTCTGTTGCTAGTGCTAAGAATGTTGTGTTTTATGCCAAGTAAAGAGTATTCGCGCGGAATTTTATTGAGCAAATTTTATTCAAAAGAAATCTGCAGCTGAAGCACACAGAATTCCTGTTGAGACTCACGGCGAGCATGCTCTGTCGGAAACGACATGCAGAGAATGGTTTTGACTCTTTGAAAATAATGATTTTGATCTTGGAGATAGTAAAAACATTGTGGCGCACTGTAAAAGTTTGAAGACGAAAAATTGGAGGAATTACTTAACGGAGACTCATGTTAGACCTTAACTGAACTTGCAAAATCAAGAATGACCGTTCCGATAAGTCACTGTATTCTTCTTGGAACACTATCAGATTGTAAGTGAAAAAAACATATGGTTCCATTTAAAAAAAAAAAACAGAGATGACCTTCGTATTTCCTTGACGCCTTCATTTATGAAAAAACTAGTAAATAATTTTAGCCTGATGCATTTTTTCCTGACACCAATAGCAGGCAAGTTATTCAGGTACCCGGTTTTAAAGAGCTCGCACCCTGCATATGAATCAGAAGCAGATCAGGTACTAGCGAGAAAGTCGTCCCGGTTCCCCTCTGTTGGTGAGCACAGGAACTAGAGCCGCCGCATTACTTCTATTAATTCTTGTCTTACATGAACATTGTTAACATTGTGTTTACTATACAGGGTGTCCCAAAAGTATCGTAACAGGGAGAAATGAGGGGTTCCTGAGGACATTTGAAGCAACTTTTTCCTTTGCGAAAATTCAATCTGCGGCTTCGTTTACGAATTACAATACACGTGAAATAACACGTGCTCGGAATGTCTCAGAATGTCTAAGAATAATTACTAATTTTTCAGACCTGAAATAATAAATAATCTAGCCGTGTCAGCCGTTTTAATTTTTATACGATACGTACTGTGAAGATAAACAATAAGTAACTCCGTCGAAATACTTAAAGAACGATATTTTAATTTAAACAATTCTGTGTCCGAACAGAATTCATCTGGCGCGATGGTCTGATCTGGTTTTCCTTCAAGCGAGCTTGTAAAACGAACTGAAAGAGGACAGAGAAATTCCTTGTCCTAAAAAACAGAAAAGGAAACTACATATCTCTGAATAGAATCGTTTTCGGAGTAAGTCGTCGCCTGTGAGGGGTTTCAAACGACCGGGTTCCAAAATCTAAACTTTGTCATATTTATGACCCGTCCTTGAGACCCGGTCGCCATGTGGCACGCACTCGGGACGAAGCCCAGTCGAGAAGAATGTATCGCGTCCGATAGTAAACATTTGAAACCTTCAAGGGTAAAAACAAAATTTTCACGAGCATCGCGCCAGTGTTCCACAGTTTCTTCCGTTGGAAAGGACGTCGCGAGCGCGTTATTGCATTATAATATCTTTTTCAATGTTCTTGTACGGTGTGAACAACGGATTGGTGAAAATGTGTGAAACGTGTGTTTTAGGCATCGTGTTAAATATTAACATCGTCTTAAATATTATTAAATAAATTGTGGTATCAGTGTTTAGTGATAGTGCAATGAAAGTGAACATTGGGATAGCCTGCCTTCGTCCGCTACCTGCGTTCGTCGCCATCGAATAAGAATCAGCTGATCGGTTCAGCATACACTGTAAGGGGTCAACGCACTGTCCTGTTGTCCACATTTACAACCATGCAGTGGATTTACAACTGAATGGGTAAGTTTACTGTTAATGACACTCCTTAACAATTCTTAAACACACATATCCTGCATGTTCTTTAACGCGATTATTTATTATTAAATTAATTTTGCGAATCGTTGGTTGAATTCTGTTCGGACACAGAATTATTTAAATTTAAATATCGTTTACGTATTTCGACGGGGTTATTTATTGTTTATCTTCACAGTAGGTATTGTATAAAAATTTCATGTGGTACGCGTGAGATGTCATGCATACCATAAAATTAAGACTGCTGATACGGCTAAATTGTTTATTATTTCGGGTCTGAAAAATTAGTAATTATTCTTTAGACATTCTGAAATAAGAATGAGCAGCGTTTTTCTTAAAATTATTATCGTCGCGTAGTAAAAAGAAATTCGGAAAGTTTTCTTTCACTTCTGATCGCGCGCCTGGCCGACGGACGGTTCGAGCACGTGTTAGTTCGCGCGCCTTTCTTTTATTGGCCAGTGATTTTTCGTTAATAATTCGTAAAGGAAGCCGCAGATTGAATTTTCGCAATGAAAAAGTGGCTTCTAATGACCTCAGGAACCCCTCATTTCCCGCTGTTACGATACCTATGGGACATCCTGTATAATTGGATAGTCGTAGAAGTATTGAGAGATGTTTGTCATTAGATGTTGTTCGGTGTCGTATATCGGGCAACGCTAATCAGATTGCGTCATACTGACGCGCATTTGAGAGCAGACATTTCAGTCTACAATTTTCATGAAGAACATTGAATCAAAAAATTACAAAAATCTCTCAAAACTTTTCCGATTATCCAATATATATTATTAATTTGCAAGTATTGAAATTGTAAAAATGCAACTATGAGGAGTTATTTGAGAAAATTATTTTTGTGGCAAAAGTATGCTGCGGTGACAAAAAAAATATATTTTGAACCAGATAAGTAGTACGGGCGAAATCCTCTGTTTCAGCTTGTGTTCTACACAGGTGAGCAATCTGTGTAAGAAGCTGATTAATTTATTGCCGAGCATTAAGATCTTACGATGCCGGGAGTCGAAATGCAAAACACTAATGAATTATTGAATGCATGTGAAGATTCTCGTTGAATTCATTTCGGAAAAACCAATACCGACGTTGAAATACATCGTTGCAAGGGAATTTCGATAAACTGAAAATTCCAATTTTTGTTTTTTTAAACTTTACACTGGGAAATCTCGAGAGAAGCATCAAGAAATATTTTACGACCTCAAAGTATAAAAGTATAATAATTTTATTATAGTTTATTTTAGAAATTAATTGAATAAAAGGTAGAAAAAGTATTCGGGGGAAAAGTTAGAATTTTTAATAAAAATTTTGGGACAGCTAAATTGCCGGAGAATCGACGTTTCTTCTTTAGATAAATTACACAATGTATTGCAAAAGTTAGTTTTCTCTTATCGCTGTGATTTCATTATCGATCCGAAGTTGTTTAAAATTAAAAATTTTAGATAACGTCGATGGTATTCGTCGTGCAAATTATCAGAGATGAATCGTGCATAATATTGAAAAGACATTTTAAAAGTCGAGATAAATACCAAATGTAGTAATAAATGTAAATAAATAAGTCGACGAAGCTATTGTAAATATTTGTTATGTAACTAATTAAACGAAAATATTGAAACCAGAAGTGAGAATGCCCGCTTAAGGATCATTCCACCCTCTATTTAAATTTAATCTCAATTAGTGTCAATTTAAGTAGCAACCTAATTCAGTTGCTTCATTGTAAACCGTTGTTCCCAATTGGTTTTGCATCGCAAATTGGATCGATTCGAAATGAGATTAAAAGTCCTCTGTATCCAATTACTAGCAGCAGGATTGAGGCTAAAACACCAGACGCGTTCAATGAATCTAAACAAACCAATGCATCTCCGATTATGTGTAAAATTAGACGTTTTATTCAAATACACCTAATCGTCATACCAGTTGCATAGTCATTCTCTTACTAAAATATTTCACAGTAAATTATTTTATCATCATATATATATATATATATACATATACTACCATTAATTGTTTAAGATCATCGATAAACGTAAACAATTTTTTAATCGAAATTCATAATTTAATTATTATTATAATCGTCGTACCAATTGCATAGTCATTCTCTTATTAAAGTATTTCACAGTGAATTATTTCATCATATCTACATATACTACCATTAATTGTTTAAGATCGACTATAAACGTAGAAAATTTTTTAAATGATATTCATAATTTAATTATTATTGTAATCGTCATACAACGAGAAAAATTAAATTTCGACATTGGTCAAAATTACCTTGCTATCTGTGGCTGTAATGTTATTTAATACATATCTTTTATCTATAGTTTGCATTCATAGGTTAAAATCGGTCACCCTGTATGTATTCAATATCAATACAAAATAGAATGATTCATCGAAATATTTAGAAAATATTTTGTTCGTTCAATATTTATGTTTATAATCATTTTATTTTTGCTTCAATGAAATATTTATATTACTATTTTTTTATTTACCGTAATTTATAATAATAAATTCTACATAACAGTGAACAATTTTGGAACACAATCGCCATTCTTTATTGCTTCGTTACCTAACGTGAAAATAATACTGAAACATAATTATTATGTAGCCTTCTCCTTACATAAGAATGAAACATAATCATTTTTTTATGAAATGTAGGTGACATTGATTCATAACGTCATCTATTTAAATATTAGATAATTAATTTACAATATGATTGTAATCGAGTAAATACATAAATTATTCTTTTAGAAAAATTTATGATATATACCAGAATATTTTCAACATTACTTATATTTACATTAAAATAGTATGCATTTAAAATAATTGTCAGTATGCAGCATCCGAAACGGTAACAAGAATACGTTAACACGTACAGAAGCTTTAAATGAAAACAATGAACGATCAGACAGTAAATATCATTAAAAATGTGCACGAAATTGCAATTGCTGTGGTGTCCGAGCGGTTAAGGAGGTGGATTTGAAATCCACTGGGTTCTACCTGCGCAGGTTCGAATCCTGCCCGCAGCGAATTAATTTTTTTCTTTTAAAAAAATTTTTATCTCTATCGGTTCATTACCGATTAATTGCTACATATACGAAACGCTACTGCCACCTGAAATTCTCTATGAAATGTTCTCTTACAATCCGAAAGCATGCTATAAAAATACACCAAAACTGACCTCTATACAAATTTTCCAATTGTAATCATGTCCGGTAACCCTCGTAAAATATTTCATTCAGCAGAGGCGTCTTCCGATAAAGAAAAATAAACAAAACTAACCGCCAACACATGAAGAAAACCATGTGATTTATTCGATCGGGGGCTTCCCATTGTTTACACAGTGACTGTCCCGATAACGTGAAATTAAAGTGTGCTTCAAATTTCTCCGTTACAATACAACGCAAAAGCGAAATGAATTCTACTAGTATTTCGAATTAGTCGTGTAACACTAACCTATCATAGCCGGTCAAATCGACCATTTTCAGATTTCTTATTTTACAATTATTGAGGTTATAACATTGGCTTCGTATGAATCGACTAAATTTCTCTCTTCGATCATCTATTTGGAATAAAAATTGTACAAAATCTAAATAAATTAAATCTTGTCAATTTTTATAAAATAATATACGCTAGTTAATATTATTGCTCATACGCTAGTTAATATTATTGCTCGGTGTTAAAAACGACGAATACGTAATTTCTTAACAAGTATCATTTATATTTAGTTATTATATGTGCTTTGTTTGTAGCACAGTCGTACACGTCGGACATCTTTCCTGAAGAACACGAGATGTAGACGTACATCAGCATGCCTGCCTACATATGTATAAGGTACATCGATATATCGGATAAAGTATGACACATCGGTGTACAATCTACAATGATAAATGGATCATTTTACCATACGATACACCTGTGGTCAAATTTACGACCAAATACATCCACATATTCTTTAACATTTATATATAACATTGCAACAGTGATCACAAGAATGGATCCCAATATTTCAATCGATATTCAGATTACGTTTAGGTTAAACCGTCCTGTGCTCCCGTAAAACAAAGGCAACATAAGTAGTAACGAATAATACTAGTTTAATTAGAAAATTGTTATTAAATATACTAAAATTACAAACATATTGAAAAAGTTGATACGGTTAGTATAAGTTTATCCTACGAAAACTTATTGTTTCGAAAAACTGACGAATAAAGGTTATATCGAATTCCATTCCGACAGAATTTTCAAGTTATTCCAGAAAAAACTAATGGAATTCAATAAAAATATGTGATTTAAATGAAATAAAATGTTTTCTCGTGTAATGAAATAAATGTAAAAAAAAAAATTAAAAAAAACTAGTTTGGCATATGCGTTAACAATTTTCTAAATTCGTCCGCGCAAGTGTGCGTGTGTTTGTTAGAAATGATATACATGTATAAATATATAAATAGATATAAAACAAAAATAAAAGATACTTACAACGAAGAGTAGATTGAACACAAAGAGTAAATATTTGACACATTGTGAAGGGAGAGGCAATTTCATCACATCAACCATTGGATCTGTCGAACTAAACACCTTTTAATAACGATGAAACGAGATTACTAATTATTCGTTACGGAAAATGAAAGAAAATTCCGGAAGTACGCCGAACTTTTTCGCGGTTTTTCCAAACGTCAACAGAAAACGCAGAGACCGGCCAAGAACATTGCAACGACGATTCAATGGTTACATGCAGTTAGCGCGTAGCTGCGTGTCCGCGCGCATGCGCCATAGCAGCCACTCTTATCCAAGGTTGTGAAACTTCAAAGAATACCAACCACAAATTCCTCTTCCTTTCTTTGAATTTTCAAACTCGTTCCACTGATTTTAATTATTATTTTTAAATTATTATTATTATGGAAAAGATTGCTACATAATAGACTATCTTTATTTGACAGCCATATTGTCGATTCGTGTAACGAGAAGCGTTGGAATTTCGCATTTTGATAAATGTAGATTTATACCGTGTATTTTAATGTTAAACTAGGTTGTTATACTGTTATGTTAAATAGTTTTATCGACTATAATATTAAGAAATATAAAGATATCTTTATAGTATATGTGTATTTATTTCTACAACATCTAAGGAAGTAGTGGTTTTTAAAATGATTTTAAATATAAGCATATAATTATACTTCAACTATAATTTTGTATTAAATGTTTACTTTATTTATCTAAAAATTTCTTACAAATACCAAAGCTTTAATAAAATAGTGTTTCCTTTGTACAAATGTAAAATATGAAATATAATAGTTGCTCGTGAAATTTAAATGATATTCATTTGCGAATTTTATATTCTAACTACATAAAGTATTTTATTCGATAGTTAATTCAACTATTAGTAATTCTTTACATATCATTATTAATTTTAACATTGCATAATCAATTTATACGATTACGTATGCATAAAATTATTCTTGTAGATTTATAAAATTTTTATTTTTTTAGCGTTGGTTATATCTACAGTGAAATCTTTTAAGAGTTGTAAAAAGTACACGTTAAAGTTACGTATATTAGATTCACCATGCACAAATTCTAGGTTATGTTAAGATCAACTAATAACGAATGGAAACTTCATATTCAAATTTGAAATTTGAATTGTTAACTGCGACATAAAAATGTAATATACTGAATGAAGAAAAATTATTATTATACTTTATTTATAGAAATATTAAATAACTTATTGAGAAATTATGTTGAATGTATATACACACACACACACATATATACACTGTATATACATTATATGTATATGTATGTCGTTCATGTGATCTTGAATACCAAAAATAATTAAAAAGTAATGCTAATTTTAGCAAACGCTCAAATATTGTCCATTAAATTCAATACATTAAAATGATAATGTAGATAATACGCGAGCATTGCTAAATAAAATAATTTTTTTATATATTTTTTTTTAAATATGAATTTTTTCATTGTACTTATTGTTAATTATTTTTTGTGCATTTCGTCACGCGAATTTCGTAATACATTTATGAATATTATCATGCTATCTGATATCTCCATAATGATAATTGAAGAAAACTTAATAACATTGCTGATACCGAAAAGATAATAATAAATAGGATTCAGGTTTTATAGAAAAATGTATACATTCTCTAAAATATTGATATTCCCAACTACTACATATATGTATATATAACAAAATACAAAAATAATAATTTTATAATTCTGGACAAACGTAATTTAATCGTAATCAATGTTTTTGCTATAAAATTTTTTATTATTTTTAATGAAACACAAATAAAGTAAAAATGATTAAGAATTACTGTATTTTTGTAAAATGTTTTTAGCTTTAATCGTGTAGTTCGTAATTATTATTAATAATTTTCAATGAAAATAACGCTACTTCCGAGGTTTTCCCTAATTCTCTAACTGTATTACAGGGAAACCATACACTTCGAATGCCGTAGCGTACTTCTATGTAAATTATCCTACATTCTTTTGTCTATCATAGTTGTTAACAAAACATTCATTATTCATATACTAATTAAGAACTTCATTCGTCATCCGGAAGAGAATATTAATTTATGAACAGTTCTTAATTATTATTAAATAATGTACCAACGTTTTAAACTATACGAACATACATCATTTAATTATTATTATATATTCATAACATTAATTTCCTTTAATAAACTACGATTTATAGCTGGTATAAGCAAACGACAATTTTAGATCTATAACAGATACGAAGCACACGTTATATTGAAGAAGTCAGTTACAGGTGACGTGCAGTGCATCGTCCCTATTGCTATGCAGAGAATCAATGTTAACAAATCATATAAGGACAAGCCTAAATATAGAATATTATGCCACTACTTCTAAAACATTCTATTCCCTTATTCATTTACAGAAATATAGCATGATGATTTCAAAACGAAAGGTATCACTTTAATCGTGTTATTTTTTTATTAACCTTTATTAAAAGAAAAAAGAAAGATTAAATTTGGTATATCAACAATCATTTTATTTTTACTTACTCAAAAATATAATCACTGTAAATACTATGCATACTGTATCGTGAAATTACATCATTCGCATATTTTAATACACATTGTATTAAAAATATATATATATTCATTAGCGTTATATACATGTTATCATATTATTTGTTAAACGATAAATGAAAACTTGCGATTATCATTTTCATAATCCCTAATAAAATGGTCATAACGAATTTTGCTTAATTTATTGAAATTGAAAGTGCATTTTGTGACTTGTATGATTTTCTTTTACAATCAGTTCTGTTAGTTAGATAGATAAATGTATAAGTTAACAATATACTATATTAACAATACATTTGGAATAATATATAAATAAACAAAATACGGTAAATTAAATATTATTCCCACATATTGGTGAACAATCTAAAACACATAGTTAAATTGTTTATATTTTTATATTCTTTCATACAGACAGACAATTTTGCGAATTAACAGATTATTCCACAATTTTTGGAGGCCTATGGCTGAGGATTTTTTAATGGATCGTTCAACAGCAACAAAGACTTCAATTATCAATGAATAACTGATTCTGAAGAATGTAATTTAATAATCTCATTTGAGATTGTTGTGTAGAAGTAGATTTTCAAGTTCCCATTTCGTACAATGTAAGCCTAATTATTGAATTTCCGTGGATGAACTGTTATTAACATAAAATTTATTTAAGCTAAAGAAAATATAAAAAATCCCATGGTTCCCTGATGTGTACGGTCGGTGGTGAGTAAATTACGGGAAAGGTGCGCACGCATCCGAGTCAGTCTGGAAGGACCGATGAAAATACAATTATTCCTTAGCGAGCCCTCGAAGCGAAGAAAGCTTCTTCGACTGTACAAACGACGCACACGATTCTCGTTTCGTTTTCCTTTCGTCAATAATCAGTACGTTTTGTACTTCATTATTTTCTGATTGAAACCAGTGAGACAGTGAGTGGCAAAAATGGTGTCTGGTGGAATGACGTGTATTAAATACCTGACATTTCTGGCCAACCTGATATTTGCTGTAAGTACTCCATGTTGTGTTGGCGCCTTTCATCAATCTTTATTTTGTTTTCTATCACGTTCCTTTTGTCTGTCAAAGATAAAACATACCGAAAGTAAAACATTTCAGAGATCGAAATGTTTGTTCTCGTTTGTTCAACTAGTTTCAGGGAACGATACCACGTATATTCATAATAAATAACTTTCGTTTATATGGAGAACTGTATCTATATAAATTATTCATGAATTTATTTGAATTCTTACTACACCTGTTTTATACGGATTCATGAACCTTTGATAACACTTTTAATGCATTGTATATGGATCTATTGAATTTTTAAAATTTTTTACGTCATTGTTTTGATAATAAAAATTACATTCAACAAATGTTGGTAAAATTAAAAACGTTAAAATAATCGTGAATATATATGTTTGTCGTTTGAATTTGTTGTTTATTTGTTACGTTCGTAATACTGTAGTCGTTTCCCTGCGTTAGTCGATCGTCAAATTGGAACAGAAACAATCGCTGCTTGCATCAAGAACATACGCGTATACCTATACATACGGTATACTATGTATAGGCAGTGTCACTTTCTGTTGTAACATCTCGAAAGTCTCAAGATTTTTAATTACAAATTATTTTCAGTGTATTTTCATTGTAGTTAATCGTAAAATAGTTTCATTCTATTCGTAATACCTTTCTTGTCTTTTATTATTTTATAGTACTATTTTGTCTGATATTTACTTCAATATTTGTCTAATATTTAATAATATTGATATATGACGCAGATGTTTGAATTACTTTTATATTGTGACATTTTTGTGTCTTTAAAAAATAAACTATTTCCACATTTTATTTTATATTACTTTATATTTATATTTTATATTAAAGTTTGTGCTGATATATTAGAATTACTGAAAACAAAATGACGTGCGTATGGTTGTGTGAAGTCGCCTGAAAGATGGAGAACGGTTGTGGAACAGAATGGCACTTATATAGTTTAATAAATATGTACCAAATCTTAAATGCATTTCGTTTCAATCTTCTGTGAAAATCGGCACGAACTTTCCGGACAACCCAATGCATTCGATGTATATTAATTTTTAGAAATATATTTCGAACAATTAAAAAGTTTATTTAAAAGGTGTTTTATAAATACATTGATTCTCTTATACCACTGCGCTGATCGACACTAAAAATAACCTATTGACATTTATATTTTTAATATTTCTTTATTTTAACAGCTAATTTTAATGAACATTCCAAGCTTAAATTTAATACGTATTTAAAAATATTTCAATAAATAAAAAAGAACGGATGTCAACGATTATTAAACTTCAAAGAAAATCTATTTAATTTATTTTATATAAGTAGAACTAAAATAAAAATATACTAGTTGTATATTATTAATTAATTGCTTGTAAACTATTTTATCCTTAATCACATAATAAAAACAATTTAAAAAGAATCTCTTGCAAATATTAAAGGGTACGAACGCAAATGACATTTATTTTATACATCTTCCTACATACATCTACATTATATTGGGTTGTCCGAAAAGTTCGTGCCGATTTTAATGGAAGATTGAAACGCAACGAATTTAAGTTTTGGTATATATCAAAATTTTTCACATATGTCTGAAGTACCATATATTTTCAGTATTTTCAGTTTTCACCATAGTTTTCAGTATTTCTAATATATTCAGATCTGTCTTTATGTTACCTACCGAAAATCGGCTCGAACTTTCCAGACAATCCAACTCAGTTGATCCCACTCAGGATCAACTCAGTTGATCCCATATATGTAGATCAACTGATTAATTGCACATTATGTAGGTTAATGCTTGCTCTAATGTATTTTCTTCTATACGTTTATTCACCTTTCCAAATTCGATGATTTACACACTTATATGCATCTGTATTTTATGATCAACTCTCTCTGTAAACATATTTGGGAATGTACTTTTAACATTTTATATTAATTTTTGAAATATAAACAAATTCAAAATTTTACTTTATTACTTTCAGAAAATACTGTATTTAATCCTTGTGGATAGTTTTATTGAAATTTTTCGGAATTATTTTATTAAAAAATGATTTTGTACTAAATGTTATTAAAGTTTATCACAAATACCTCTCATGTATTCTATTATTAAAAATAGCTATCAAATTTCTATGATTACAGATAACAGGAATTGTGTTCATTTCTGTTGGCACTGTAATCTTAGTTGCTTACAGTGGATATAATAGTTTTATGGACAGTTGGTTCATTGCAGCACCAGTGTTTATGATCGTAATAGGTGCTGTAGTATTTATTGTAGCATTCTTTGGATGCTGTGGAGCAGTGAAAGAGAATCATTGCATGCTAATAACGGTATGATCATTTTACAACTACATACGTCTCTCGCTATATACAAATAATTTTTGTAAATATAGTACAAGTTACATATTAATACATGCCATAAAAAATTTTAAAACTTCAATTTTTACTGTGCAACAGATTTTAGTACATGAAAATATTGAAGAACACATAAAACTATAGATGAACTTGTGAAATATTTTTCAATTAGTTAATTAGTCTCAATTAGTGTTAATTAGAGAAAGAAATAACATAGAAGTTTGTTACATAGTTTTCAGTATTCCTATTTCTGATCATTGTATTGCAAGTTGTTGCTGGTGTTTCTGGATATTTGATGCGAAGTGAAGTTCGGCAAATGGTAGAAAATAAAATGGACATTACTATAAAGGAATATTCTACTGATGAAAACATTCGCAAGACTTGGGATGTTATGCACCATGATGTAAGTATACACAATATAACATTCTTTATTTGATATTAAATTGAATTTCTATTTCATGCAATGGTAAATTGTTTATGAAATGAATGTGTTTATATAAGCATAATTATTTAGTTGTCTAAGTCATATTTTTCTTGTAATACTTAACTTGTAGTAAGTAATTTAAGCAAGATTTAGGAGAGAATATGAACAATATACGTATGAGCATAGTTCAGCATAGCATATGAACCAAAATCCCGAATATGCTCAGGATCCCAAAACTTTTGAGAATTTATTCCAATTCCAAATAAAATTCTCAACTCAACATTTTCATGTTTTCATATATCTTTATTCAACACAATATATGAAGCACAGTATAATTAACGGCTAAGTGATTTTGTTTAAAAGTGATTTTATTGATCCATCATGTAATGCAAAATTTATTCTGAAATTGTAGTTTCAATGTTGCGGCAAAACTGGACCCGCCAACT
Source organism: Agapostemon virescens (assembly GCA_028453745.1). Taxonomy (NCBI): domain Eukaryota; kingdom Metazoa; phylum Arthropoda; class Insecta; order Hymenoptera; family Halictidae; genus Agapostemon; species Agapostemon virescens. Next base: position 8,129,613 of record CM052092.1, read on the forward strand.
GGGCTGCTGCTGGTTTTGCAGACAATACTTTACCAAATTCCTGCTGCAAGGGTGTACTAAAAGGAAACAAATGTGACACAAATTCAATCTATGTATATGAGGGTGGATGTATGCATAGTCTTCAAGCTACTATTGAGCATAATGCATTGATTTTGGGTAGTGTAGGCATTGGCATTGCTATTATTCAGGTATGTTTTGCTAAACTTATTTACATTTGATCACAAATATTAATTTTGTACAATTCACTTAGTTATTTTATTCTTTGATTCTTGGACTTTATTTCAAACAAAATTGTTCATATATATACAATATTTAAATGGTAAAATAAATATTATAAACAATAAAGGTGACACTAAAACTTTTTTGTAAAATTAAACAATATAATACAATTTTCTCATTTCAGGTGGTCGGAGTAATCTTTGCATGCTGTCTGGCACGCTCCATACGTCGCGAGTACGAAACTGTGTAAGCAGACAGTTATCCACAGTTATAATGCCTAAAAGTTGCACTGAATCTTCGAAATGTGCTCTCTGTCTTTCGCTGTTACACATTCATGAATCAATTTTTTTATCGTTCTGTTTAAGCACAAACTGTTTATGCTTATGCACAAACTGCACATTGTATTCTTCATTTATCATACTGCACAAAATAATAATGCAGAGCACTCGACGTGCATCTTTATAAAATTATCAATGTGCTAATGGCTACATTGAATTTGATTTTATGAATAATGGTTTTTATTATATTTTTATCTACATCATTATAATTGTCACACTCGTTATTATCATCGTTAGTTATATCAGCATTGACACAAATGAAGTATTAGTACTGTTTAAATTTAATGTAATTATACATTTTTATTTATGTTGACGATTTAGTAGACGAAGGAAATGATATTTTTGTGCAGTATGATGTCTTTATGACTGTTTCTTTAAGACTGATCATTTTTATACTATAACAGTGGGAAAGATTTTGTACTTTGTTAACAAACTGCACGCGGACACTGAATAACTACAAATCGAAAGTAATATATTTATGTTAAGATTTCAGTGTTATATACATAAATATTAACATTCTCTTTGTTACGATTAAGGTTTAACCTGGTTTAATTTTGTGGAAAATAGTCTTCAATGTCAGAATACATAATTTTATTTTCGTTTTATTTCACTTGAATACTGAAAAGAGAATATTGTGATGGTTAAAAGTACTATGCTTTCACTGTTTAGTATTTTTAATTCTTTTTCATTAAGCCTAAGCTTGTAAACTTTTTTGCAATTGGAAATGATTCAGTGTTGTGTTTTTTTCAAACTTTGTATTATTCTATTTTATGTACAATTTGGTAACAATAAAAACATCTAAAAGTAAAATAGCATAATACATAATACGAGGCATTATGGCTTTTAATCATCAGATAAATTAAAAATATTTAAAATAATAGTTACAATGTATGTCATACGTTATTTTAAAATTTGATGCTTACATCATCATGTTGCCTTTAATTCAATTTATAGATTTTACTCCAAAAATATATATAAAAAATAGTCATCTCGTAATAAGGATACATTCTATTGTTCATACGAAGTTTGCATTATGTAAAATGTTAACACAATATATTATTATTAAATTTATAAGTTCACAATATAATTGCGCAATTGTATGTTGAAAGAACTTCAAATGCTATAGATAACATGAAACGTGATTTTTGCATAAATTCAATTATCAAACAGTTATGTTAAATTAACAGTACCTAATGTCATTTGATTCTTTCGAAACTTCATTCTTATATCTACGCTTTCCTTAATCTGGACACTGAATTAATTAAAAATTTTTAAATAATTATTTATTTGGATTTTGTTTAAAAAATTGTATTCTCTGTTAGAATGTGAATTTGGCTTATTATATATATATACGATAAAATACTTAAATATGTATAGTTTTTGAAATAATACATTGATTGCTTAAACAAATTTCTAAAAATTTGCGTGACGAGGATAAACGTATTGATATTGATAATATGAAATATAATTGATTGTACAGCATGTTCAATGTAATTCAATCATTTAAAGCATTTTACTTTTATAATTGCATATTACATAATAGAAGAAATGCGACAAGTCCATGACTATTAGGTAGTAAGAATACTGTCATACTTCAAGTAATTCTCGACAGGTTTACAGTATATGTGTATTTGAATGTAAATAGTATATTAAAACAAAAATATACAAAAAATGTTTTCAATCTATATTATATAACAGAAGAGAAAGATAAAACAATAATATAAGGCGTCGACATAAGAAACACATTTTATGTTAAAAATATAAGAGCGGGGATAATATTTACAAACAATATAATCACATGAAACATGCTGTATATGATATCTATATTTTTGAGACATTGATATTTTATAGTAGTTACAAATTTAAGTATGTTCAGAAATTTTAATGTCAACATAGAAGAACAAAGCCGTAAACGAAATGTACAATTGATAATGTGATACAAAGGATACTAAATGTCATTGTCTTATTTTGGAAAGCGTAAACTGTATACACCTTCTTGCTTTGCCACGTGCAACACTTGGTGTGTTTTATCAGAAAACAAACGAAAAAAGGCAAATGGTGTTCTGTCACGGGCGATTTAATTGATTTATACTTACAGCGAGACCGCAGCACACTGATCTGACACCAATTAGAAGGTATTATAACTCTAAGTATTGTTCGTTGTGAATTCATACAAAGAATAATTCTAGAGTCGTCGCAAAACCATTTACGTAAAGCCTTGGTCGCAGAGTAAACAACACTTGTCTGCAGTCTAGATTAAGAAGAAAGCAAATGATTGGAGAATCAAATTCAAATTACTGCCATTATATGCCAAATGATTAAAACCGAACTTCTTCGTAAACCATGTTTTACATGGAATTACATATTATTATCACACAAGAATGTTTCAAACGAAATTGAATAATTATAGATTTGATTTGAGACATTTGTTGCAGTCTAAAGGCTCTGTCAATGCCTCAATTTGTTAAAGTCAATCAGTTCATGCATTCTCACTTTAAAGAACGTTTTATATTCATACTCAGTCATAGGTGTATGAGATACGTGCACAGCAGAGTTGAATCAGTCATCATATATTTTGGTTTAAGCGAACAATTAATTTTCAGGATGCATTAATTATTGATACTAACTTTTAATGGAAATGCGTTACCTTATTAACAACCATTACTGGTGTTATTATAAAGTACCTTACCGTGCTCATAATTTTATGGAATTTAAATTTAATGAATATTCTGTTGGATCTTTTTTGAAATTGAAAAAATCGTAAATTAAATATACTTTATGCATAATGAGTTTACCTATAAATAAAATCATGCATAATAGAAGAACGTTATAGACGGATTGCATAAACGTAATGCTGCAGTGAAAACACATTAGTTTTAATAGTTCAAAATTTATTTGTATTTGTTTTGATAAAAATCAGAAATGTTTTTTACTAGCCTCTAGTAAATGAAAGATTACCATAGATAATATTATTTAAAGAATACTCTTATTATTCAATAGTCATAAAAATATTTGTAAATTCGTTGCACGTAGCACAGAATATATTAAAATATGTTGTTTAACCAATTTTATATATTATAATTCTAAGTATTGCATTAAGTTTTGTATATGATTTTTTAATTTATAATTAACAATGAAAAGTTCCTTCAGTAGAAGGTTTTAATTATAATTGTTTAAATTTTTAGAAACGGATATATTAGAAAATAATTTGTTAAATAATTGGCTGGCACGAAAGAACCAAAATTTCGCGACAACAGATCTCGTCATCTTTTATACAAAACAACTACTAAAACCAAAAATAAAAATACGAACTCATGGCATTGCGTCGATTTAAGGAATTCTATTGTAATTATTGCAATTGTAATTGCAGTCTGTTATATCTTCACTTTTGAAATCTCGCATATTTTAGTACAGTAAATTCATTGCAAAGACATAATAATTTATTTCAGAAATGTATTTTTGCTGGTTGTGATAGTAATATATTTAAAAACTATAAAATTAATTATAATTTTACTTCATTGTCCAATTTCATTATTTTAGAACATAGTTTATATCTCTTGTTAAACTAGGTACCACCTAGATAATAGTTTTGATTATTTACACAATTTTAAGATACGTATGTGTTCTCCGGACCAAATAATATAAAATAATAATTGACTATGAAACATGAATAAATATTATAATGTAATAATATTTATAGTATAGCTATTTTGGGGCGATAATTCTTATATGTGGTACAAAAAAATAAGCGAGGTTTCAATCATTGAAATATCATTTATGAGAGAAAAAATTGGTATGAATATATATTTAATAGGTAATACTGAGATTTTCAAGTGTGCCTAATATTTAGCGATATGTTTGAAATAAGTCGTTAGCATTAATTTGAACGATTATTGAAATAGTATTAATTTCGTTTAAAAATTAACTTTTGAAACAAACGCTCCTTTAAATGATCAATGTTATGTAAAATTTTCCTTTCCAATTTGTTACTTTAACTTCAGTTTATTAATTGTTTCATTACACAATTGTTAAAGAACAATAATGTATTTTATATTTTTAAGTATGTTCTTTGAAAATGTCCACACAATTACGTCATTAATTTTTATCAATTTTTTACTTGTTTATTGAATCATTTTTAATTTCTGTTATTTTATGCGTTCTCTGTCCTTAATGTTACGGATATTTTAAACCGTAGTATTAAGTCGTATAAACTTATATATGTATAGGATGTCCATGTTAAAATTAATTTTGGTGTACATGCATTTAATTTTAAACTATAGAAAATTCTACAAATTGTTAAATTACAGAACTTTTATATGCGATAGCGAATGTTCTCATTTAAGATGAAATTAGGCCAACGTTAATTATTGTAATTTTGTGGAAAAAAAATGTTTATACAATGCGAAGCGTAATGGAAACAAAAATCTCGTCCGGACATTACTTTTCATAATCGGCTGATAAGAAAAGACTGACGATAACGTAAGAAATACAAAAAACGAAATCAGTATTAAATGAGAAGGAAACGTTTGCTTTTGTGGCGTTTAGTCTCTTACGATATTTTTCTACTTGTAATTTAATTAATTAATGGATACATTATTATCGTCCTTTAGGAGCTGATCACTTTAGCACATCTTGTCGTATAGCTTTTATTTATATTAATAAAATATATTAAATAAATATTGTATTTGATTATATTGAGCCACGAGCGTGGTTTTTACTAATAAATAGTATTATTCGAAATGATGTAACAATTTTAATTTACATATTATTTTTCATCTGATTTACCTTCATTTATTCATTTATGTTCGACCAGTATCAATATAATTAATTAAGTCATGGTTTAAAGTTTCAGTAGCATATACTTAAATGCAGCCCTACATTTTAAGTTTATGACCCTTGTAGTATTTTCATAAATATATGTATCTATACAGTGAAATTTTTATAAAAATAGCCATTTTCATATTTAACTTTAAAACTCGCATAAGAGAAATGTGGTAAAATTATAAATCTTACATTTCGTAATTACTTACATACATGATTTCAAACGTTGTATAAAAAATATAATTTAAATAAAATTCAATTGAAACTAAAAACAGAATGAAGAACGAAAACTCATTATGATCAGTTTTTTTCTTTTATTTCGCTCTATATTCACTTATAGCATTAGCAGACTAACATTCAGTAATTATATAGGATGCTCTCTTGCACAGTTCTATAACTATTTGTCAATAAAAGAAATGAAATCGCAGAAGATAAGAGGGTAGGACTTCGTTTAAACGATTGTCTTTAAAACATCATTAGTGATTTTAAAATAGTTTTAAATAATCATTGAACTAAAAAATGTTCTGAGTAATTACATTTATCAGTCAAAGTTAAGATCGAAGATGTACTAATTGTAATATTGTTATGCAAATATCCACTTTTGATTTTTAGACCAATTCAAAGACTCGTTTAAACAATTTCCCTCACAACAATATTTCAATAAAACACTGTATGAATAATAAAATCATTCCTTTTTTTGTTGCTGTATACCTTTAATTACAAAAGAGCAGTTTCTACGAGCAACTTATATACAGTTCCAGAGGTCTAAAAGATCTATAGATCATTTCTTCAAGAACTTCACAGAATATATTTACAAGAACCTTAACGATAGTAATTGAAATCAAATAAAAAATTAAAGTTGTTTGCGCGATATGAACTGTACAATTATTGAATGAATTAAAATAGTAAATACTTCCTTTCTATTATCTTTAATTCTGCTTGTGATATAATAATACACTAATCAACGAATATTTTTTCTGGGAATCCATTTTGCACCATTATTAACATGTTGCAATCTATTAAAAATATTCGAATGATAAATTAGAATAAAACTTCATTCGTTTCAATAATTCAAATAATTAATTTTTGTTCATTCAATGCAGTTTTAACAAAATGAAAAATTCTATAAGAAGACCTTTTTAGAAGACATCACAATTTGTATTCAGTTTGTAAATGCAATAGTCAATACAAATTCGATGAGAATTATGATTTATGATTTGTCACTAATATACAGAAAATTATGTTTATTTACAATCGCAGCAATTTAAATATTACGAGCCCGATTAACACATGAACTTTGAAAAGGAATTTCAAGTGAGTGAAATTCCAATTTGTTTAATTACTCAAGTGCTACACCTACTTAATTACAATGATCACTCATATATGATGTATCACTAAATTTGTAATAGATCAGAATAAAGTAATTTATCATGATTAGCATTATTGTTTAATAAACGTGACTGAAGTTACATTTTTGTCAAATGAACTTGTGTCCATATAAACAATTTTCTGTTAAAAGTCAAATTTTTATCTTTCCTCATCTTTTTACGTAGAATCAATATTATTTTGTAATAAAAATTTTTAACTTGTTTTATGCAAAAATAAGTTGGTAAAAAATTGAAAATTAGTAGGGCCCCTTACCTAGTAGTCTAATTACTTGCTTACATTCGGATTATTCATATTGTTCATAATATTGCCTAAACTATCAATATTATCTGGTACTGCCAATGGACGTACCTTTTTAAATACTATTTCATCACGAGTTCTTAAAACAACCAGATGAACAAAACAAACAAAAGGCAAAAAAAATAACCAAGGGCCCTCGCTTTTCACCCTTTTCACTCTCGAGTTAGATTTCTCATAAAATAGTAAAAACAAAAAATCCCATCACAATTACTAAAACAATTGATAGTACGTAAATTCAATATTTTTATTATTTTAAAAAATCTGAAAATCAAACTACCACTATTTTTGGAAGACATTCTGCAATCATTTTTATCGAAATATTTTTAAGTGTTACACTTTTTCTTATAGTTTGATTTAGAAACATTACTTTCTTTCCAAGTGTGTATAGAGTATAAATGTAAATCAATGTCCTCAGTAAAAATGTCTAATTCTATGAGAATGCTCAGTTTATAAAAGTTTCTAGGGTACTTGCAACATTTCGAATTGACTGTATATCAATTTTTATTCATTATCAAAACGTTTAAAGAAGAGAATGTAACAATTTAAAGAATGTGAATTTACAATGAAAAAATAAATACCTGTTTCGCCAAATATATGATAAAATAAATGAATGGAGTGAACTAACTTCGTAGATGTAAGAATAAGTTGTGGAAGATGTACTATTCTTCTCAAGAGTTACAGAGTGAAAAAGAGAGTATAGGTTACACATGCACGCACGTTCATTCATCTTAGGCACATTTACATACTAGATATAAAAGCACATCACAATGATCGAATCGACGATCTAGAAGAGTCTTTCGTTTAAAACGATCCTTCGGTCGATATACATATACATACAATAAGTTTCTCGAAGGTGCGGAGAGCCAACGTTGATTATTCAAACGATCAATTTTACTGATTTATTAGTCAGACATTATTTAATATAAACCACAAATTGATTAATAAGTAAATAAATATTATTATTGACCTTACATTAAAATCAAATAAGCAAGAACCTTCCGAATGACTCAGTCTTATTATTCATAATTCATAAGTATATTTTAAACATATTTATTTAACGAGGATAAAAAGAATAATGCCTAATTTGAAACAAAATATAATTTAAAAATTTAAGTAAAAAAAGATATGCCAGAAATAAAAATATATATTGACTAATTGAAGAAACACCTACAATTAATTTATTAAAAATAATTAATCGATTTGAATAATCAAAATCTGAATATAGTTAGGTGGGCTCCCTTAAGCGGCCGTTCTTTGTTTTAAAGGAATGAAAAGGGCAGTGATTTTTTAAAAATCGTTCATGTTGCATAACGCTTAGTCCAAAGACGTGCTATACGATCGTGCTCTTCTCTATTCTGAAGATACTGTGTTGCTATACTTCCTACTAGAGGATCCGCTGAAACATTTAAAAAATGATATGAAAACTAAACCGATCTATCAGTTCATTCCCCAAAAAAATTGTCAAAATATTTCTTATGAATTAACGAAAATTATCGACAAAAATATGATTAAGTAATAGAGATTTGTCTTTACAAAAGAAATGAATTCGTTCAACTCTGTCATAATGTATTCTACTTAATACAAAAATTAATAACATTACACTTATATATTTGAATTTACCTGGATTGCAATCCGTTAAAAGTGAACAAATGGACAATAACACTTTAGAGATAGTGAGTGCAGGCGACCAATTGTCTTTCAATATGTCCAAACAAATGACACCTTGACTGTTTATATTACAATGATAGATACGTGTTCGGAATGTGACCTAAAATCATTAAGGAAAATTTAATTACTCATTACTATTGTTACTTTCCTATTGTACTTTGATTTTATATTACACTACATATAAGTGTTCTACTTCTTCTGAAATGAATTATTGCATACACAACTTTCAATATTTCATAAATAACAGGAGTGAGTAAAAACCCAAGAATCACGATGGATTGAGAAAATTTGGGGGTTTTTAAATATATTGGAATTTTTAAGAATTCTTGGGAATAAATAAATTTCAAGAATTAAACCTTTTTGTTCAATATTAAAGTTACATGTTGTATGGTATCAAAAATTAACGATATCTAATACAAATTGCAGTTGGAAGTGGTAATCACATGTGATTAATAATTAGATTAATACCTTTGGTGGTTTGAAAGGATATTCCGGGGAAAAATGTATATCTAAGAAGAATACTCCTCCTTCATAAACCGAACCAGGAGGTCCAAGTATGGTTGATACCCATTCATATAAATTATCTCCTTTAGGTCCTGCACTATAAAACACAAAAAAGTAATTATTAATTATTGCAAAAAGAATTTTATTCACTAATCCTAAGACTAAAATGTACATTATTGGTTATCAGTTAATGAATTGTTGCGAACCTGCAATTTGGAGGAGGGTCTAATGTAATTTCCGCCAACTCTTTCTGTATCCTGCAGCATTGATTTTAAAATTATAGATCACCATAGCAAACATATCTCCATTTTTCTTTCATATTATAATTATAGTACCTTTTGGCAGATGTTCCTAAAGCTTTTGACATCTTTGGATTTGGCTTTGCTTCCTTATTTTCTGGTTTATTGTCTGCTAACGATGAACCACGCCCTCTGTTAGTTCCACTTGAACCTGCACCCGATGACATGGCTCTAAAATAATTTATATTGTGTACTAAACAATTAACCTTCTGCTAACCAGAAGAATGTAGAAATCAATTTCTGAACCAAGTGGGGTATTAATCTCAATCATCTCATTCATTCACAAATACATTATTGGAATAAAACAACACTTTAAAATTGTGTCCCATTGTTTTTAAAATAAAACCAGATCCAACTAAAAGAAAAATGTGTCTTTTCTTCTTGGCATAAAACAACAATATTTGAATTCTAACTACTCAAGAAATAAGAACAATTCCAGAGATTTTAAACAAAACACTAGTTTTAAAACTGCTGGGATTAGTTTAACCCCACCTGGTTTGCTGAGGGTTAAAAATGTTTTGTAAAACAAGAACCAAAACTTTGTCTTTAACAAAGTTGTGATTCATTCGGGAATTTAGAATATCACGTTAATAAATCAAGTAAGCAAAATTTAAATATCTATACCTGGTGCCCTGAGCTATGGTTGTTGAGAACTTCTTATGATGATTTGCAAGTGCTCTTATAAATAATAGTTGTATATTCTCAACAAAGACCACTAAGTAAACAATTATCTCACCTAAAATTAGGACAAAAAAGATAATGAAAGTCATAAATATAATGAAACCATATTTTTTTATGTTAAATATATATTAATTTGTATTGGTATGAAACATATTTGAAAAATTACAAACAAATGTTAATATAATAGGGATACGAATGGAATAATGAACAATACTTATTTGTTTATTTGTTAAGGTCTTCAAAACATTAATATTATTTAATTCACAACAATGACAAAAATAAATATTTAATAAGGTTATACTTTCTAATGTAATTTTTGCTAACACAAGAAAATTCGACTGTTATTACAAATGCAAACAATAATAATCAATTTTAATACAACGTTAAAGTGAAATGCACATTAGTATATAAACATATAAATTATTTCTGTTTCACAAGTGCCAGAGAAAAATAATTCATAAAAATTTTACAAAAAGAAAATTGGTATAATTCTAATATTATAAAGTTCAAACTAAAATCAATCTCAAATAGGATACATTGAGACCGATTCGTTAACAAGTTAATGTTATTAAAACAGCCAAACAGAGAATGTATAAAATAATGGCAAAATATCAAAATCTATAAAAATGTACTGACTTTACAAAGAAACAAGTGCATTAAATGAAGTTATTAATCAACCTTGATAGAAGTACCTTAAAAGGCATTGTTTCTAACAAACGAAAGAATTGGATGATTGCAGATCAACAATAATTCCTGTTTGAAAAAGACTATTGTAGAACCATATACGATCAAGAGGAAGAGGTGTGTTACCTCGTTGATAGAAAGGGTAGCTTCCCAATCGTTTCGGGATCAAGTTTATAATCGTTGATTGATCCAATGTAAATTCTGCGTAAAACAGCCGGTTCCGGTTTCGTGCGTACTGCTAGACGCAAGTGTGCTTCTCAGGTGCTGCTCTGCAGGCTGGCGGGCTTCATCGTCGCTCTCATGTCCCAAAGTCACGATCGCGGCGTCCCTTTTCCCTCGGCGAGCGCCGAAACGTGCGCATCTCTGCGTCGCCGGATGTTGACTCTGTCGCCGCTGCGGCGGACGTTGGTAGCCGACATTCCTAGATGGCTGCACTGTCGACTTCGATATTTAGGGATATGCGATACCAATGCCCTTGTGAAAATCTCCTAGATCAATGTTCACATCGAAGAGCAAAGATACAATAAGAGGCGACACTCCGAACAAAAAGTAGTTGTCCCAAAAATAATCGAGTTTCTTAAGAGAGGTGATTCATGGGGTTATTCTAATGAATTTTTTCCCTTCGCTAATTCACGATTTGACGTTTCGTTTTTGAATTATTAACGGAAATCACAAGCTAATCAGATCGCAGCTACAGTGGACGTATTTCGGTTCCGCCAATGACATTACCACTCAACGAGATTTGTCCGTAAGCCCTAATTCGTCTGCCGTAGTCGTGCAATGACTGGCTCGTGTCTTTCCTTACTAACTCGAAAACGAAGAGTCATGTTACGAATTGGCAAAGAAAAATGTTTCTTGAAGTGAAAACTAGCTTGAACATTTTTGGAACACTTTGTACACAGTACTATCTGTGACTATCAAAATTTTATTCCAACCACTGGGGGGAACTCCCTTGAACCAGACATGTGGTAAACACGTTCGACGACCAGCTAATGCAAATTAAACCAACGAGAGGCTGAATATCGATCAGACTCAAGCTAATATTGCAGAAGATTGCAGAAGATCGTAAGTTTTCTAATTTTTAATCTTTTTTTTATGAAATTGTTGTCATCCTATTAGTTTCTCGTTTTTCTGATTGAAAAACATCAAACATGATATAATTACGATTAAGTTTACACAGTATTTACGCTTGTACTAATGCGCACCAGATGATGGCTATTAATGTGTATTCGTTCTAACTCGAAAAGATTCTTCGGCCAATAACGATAATGTTTGCGATAAGGAGATCGCTATTGGCCGAAGAATCATTTTAAACTTGTCGCGTATAGAGTACATTAAATGTGTATATAAATAATGAAAAAACCATATTTATTTGAATATGTGATTGAAATATTCAAATACATAGAGTTCTGCTGCACATGGGTACAACATAAGGTACACCGGTGCGCATTCGCTCGTAATTAAGCTATCATCTGAATGCGAATAGGTAATCAATTTTTCCTCGAGTGCGCATGCGTATGTAAATTTAATTCAAATTCGTTAATACATATATAAAAGTAGACATCAAATTTATCTTAGAAATGAAAGAATATTTAATTGCGTGTTTAACACTGGTAAGTGTATTTGTTAAATGTCATTTTCTACTGCGTTGTATTTCAAATATTACCCCGCTTTTCGACGTTTCTACCTCCTTAGAGAGGAAGAGACAAAAGTATCATCCGAAAGAAATAAGAAGAATAACTGTCTTTATACTGTCAAGGTCAGGTAGCTTTGGGGATGCTGATGTCAAAAGTTTTAATAGAAGAGTTTCGGCTCTGGTATTTGTATTCTGTGATTACACATTCAAAGGAGATACATACTCGATACAAACAATAATAACGGTTATATTCTCATCACGTGATCGACTTGTTATTACGTTCTAATTGAAAACAAAATATCGCACATTTTTGTTATATTTGTCAACTGATCAAATATAAATTAGTAGAAAAATATTTGCTTACGTGTCTTAAGTTAATAATAATATTATTAATTAATTTTATTAATCATTATTATTATTAATCATTATTACATAATAATCATTAATTCTTAATTATATTTCTTTGACATGTCCTTATATTAATAATCTATAATCTATATTTAAATAATTATATTTCAGAAAATTTACTTTTTCAGTAGTTTATATTATGTTATCATAACATAATATGTAGTAAAATTTATGTATTAGTATATTATAATTTTTATCTAGAGTGTTTCAAATTTCAAATAACAAAATAAGAAAAATATTAAAAATTATTTATATTATAATATATTATTGATAATAATAATAATGACCATAATGTCTTATTTTACTGTAACATCTATTAATATATATTGCAACGCCTTATTTTATTATAGTATCTATTATTATATATTATAATATCTCATTTTATTGTAATGTCTATTATTATATTTTATGATGCCTGTTATCATGTATTATAATATCTAATACAAGAAAGTTTCAAAATAATCAATTCTTTCCTTGTTAAATATGTTTTGTTTCATTATGTTTATCATGGTACTAAGAGAAAAATAAAAAATTAAAGATCAGCTAGACCTATGAACTTTCATTGCACAATTATCTGCAGATGTGATGCTAATGCTTTAGTTATGAAGTTTAGTGAATTCATATTGTGTAACTGAAGAGTAGTGTAATTTTGCACTTTACAGACAATTAAGAAGTTTATTGTAATTATTGCAAAATGATAAATAAAATTTGCACAATTATTTTTTTGGTACTCTACGTCTACAGTGCAAGTAAGATTTTTTTATATTGTATAAGTATAATTGTAATATTGATACATAATATAAAGAGATTATATATAAGGGACTTTACTTCTTTCTTTAATACAAATATTCATATATTTATTTATAATTAAACTAACTCGCTTTTATTATGCTTGGTCAGAGAAAAAATTTTTATAATTGATGGTATATTTGATATAAATGATTTAAAATTATTTTTCCAATTTTGTAGATGCTGATGACGATTGTCCCCCAATTATCAAACGAAATAAATGGTCCAGTGTAGCACCAAAGAGTATAAATTATTTAATTCTTCCACTTCCTTATGTTGTAATTTCACATACAGCTAGTATGCAGTGTAGTACCAAGATACAATGTACTACCGTAATTGACAATATTCGTTATAATCATATGGACCTTTTGCAATGGCACGACATAGGATTTTCGTAAGTATCTTCTTACATATTTATTTTATACAATCTATTCCTACATATTCATTAAATATTTTTTAAAAATCGATCATTCGTTATAACAAAAGAAAAGTTATTTTAATCTTATATTTCATTAATAGGTTTCTAATTGGTGGTGACGGAAACGTGTACGAAGGTGTTGGTTGGAATCAAGAAGGAGCTCATACATATGGATATAATAAAAAATCAATTGGAATCTCTTTTGTAGGAAATTATCAAGGTAATATTACTTAACTGATACGTATTAAAACAGTATGTACCCTAATTATGAAGAAATTATTTTAACAATACATAGACATATTTCATATAATATTAAGGATATTGCTTACAGGTATTTATGATTATAATATAACAAAATTGGTAGACTAGCACATTTAACAATACACAAAATTCCATGGAATTTTGTAACTAATAACTACTTCTTTTTTTGATATTACTTTATTTTTTATCATTATTATGCTTAGGGCGTATTTTTTAAATTTTAGACACACCTGCAAGTGCAGAAATGCTTAATACAGCACATAAACTAATTACTTGTGGTAAGTCGAAAGGAATACTTAGAGACGATGTTCGTGTAATTGGAGCTAGACAAGTTACGAGCACCTTAAGTCCAGGAGTTATGCTGTATGAACAAATTCAAAACTGGCCAGAATGGGTTTCAAATCCTTAAATCATGGAACGTTCCTACAATTTTAATTACGCATAATTTCTCAGGCTAAATATAATTAAAGATTAATATTGTAATTGTAAAGATTTTTCGAACTAAATGCTTTTGTAGATAAGTAAACATTAATTGTTTAATTGTAATAACTACTTCAACCATAACTAATATTTCCGTGGTTTTAGAGATATTTTGTATATTCAGTATTGACTTTTCCTTTTATGTATAACAAAGATTCCGATTCTGTTCTGATCTGTATCTTTTGTTTTTCTACTTTTCCTTCACCTTTTCTTATTTTCATTGTCGTTTTAAGTATTTCTCATTTCTATTGTTAAATCTCACCACTCATCTTAATTCTTTTTGCTCGTATTTATTTTCAACATGGTCTTGTATGCATCACGACTCATTACTGTGATTTCGAATTCTATTTAAAAAATATATACAATAGTGGAAACACTGCTAAGCTTCATCCATTTGTATGTAACATCTACGTTCATCAGATTTGTTGATTGGCTTGTTTTTGTAAATAAATGAAACAAATTAAAAGAGAAAATTTAAAAAAAACAAATTTATTTTGTTCACGAGATTTTTCAAAATTGTAGTGCATAATGTGATATTCGGTGAATTTATCAGTTTACCGTGACAATATTTCCATTCATGCTTCCTAAGAAAAATAATAATTGTGTATTAATTTCAGTACTCAGAGATAAAAATCGATGAATCAATTTTTATTAAAGATAAATTTTAAACCTTCACAATTTTTTACTACATTTATCAGAAAATCTGTGCAAATGTTTTTTACACAAAACAATGTTATAGATTCTCATAATCATTTTTTAATAAGGATTTCAACCTGCATGTAGGGTGACGGGAAAGTAAACGATACAGGGTGTAAGTCGCTAGTCTCTTTATTAGCTTGCTCGCGTGAACTCGGTCGCAATGTTAAATCGTTCGCTGTCCATGTTAGACTGTGAAAATTATCGCATGCATTTAAGACAAATGATGAGCGAAATAATTTAATTTTGACATTCATTGCTCGCCAAGCATGCTTCTGGAGCGTTCGAAAATGTGCGGGCTTTGAGCGTGTGTTGAACGCGCAGAGCGCCGTAAGCAGCAATGTGATAACATCATGAATGAATGATATATTTCAAAATCTGATTAGATGTATTAAAACGATAGAGTCTGTTTCCTTCATAAATAATTTCCTAGGAAGATGAAACGTCGACAGTGATCCTTCGATTGTTAACGATTGATTTCAGTTCTTTGCAACACTTACTTTCATAAATGGTTTATCACAGTGTTTAATGCCAGAACGTACTCAGCTATGCTACGATAGACTAACAAGCATACAATGTAACCTATCTACATGAACATTAAGTTTCATACTATTATACTTTTGATTAGCAACTGCGTTGCATTGTGATGAACGTGAAACGCGTTGGCGTTGAGGATCACTGAGGATACCTGGTCTCTTGCGGAACTATTTTATTTTCTTCATCGAAAACAAAATTGGCGTTGTTGTTTTTCTTAACGCTTATACAGGGCGATCCACCTAAGGACATCCACCTAAATATCTCCTTTACGTGTAACAATAGAACAGATATTTTCTATACAATTGTATCATAGGAAGAATACACTGCGTAAACAATACTTTTGTTGACATTCAGAGGTGTTCAAGGTCACCGATGTTTTCGCAGGGATGCGTTCAAAGATGTGAATGACACGATCTTGAACTGATCTCCAATTCTTCAAAATACACTACCATTGATATTAAGTGTTTTCATTATTTAGTAACATGTAACCTCAGGAAATATTCTTCTGTATATTTTAATAGTTTCTTGTAGACACTTTCACGGTAAATAAAAATTAATTTTCTCATAATTTCAAAAGACTAATTGCAAGTAGTTTATTATTGCACCGACGGATCGTTGTAACATATTTACAATTCGTATAGTATGCACATTTAATTTTTATTTCAGAAGTGAAAGATTGTGTAAAAAATCGTGTTATTAATGTCGCCTACAACATTCATTTCACAAAGACACATACACTTACAAAAATGGTGTTCCTGATAACCTTGAAAAATTACTTTTGCATGTAAATATCTTTCAAATTTAATTGAAAATATTTTTTGCGTCGTCATAATTCTTGGAAATATATCCATGGCACCTCTCAGTGAATCACCCTGTATATTATGAACATGGACTGGGAGTCCCCACATTAAAGGGGTATGTTGAACTGTGTTAATGTATGCACAGCTAAAATTTGCCTCGAACTATTAATTTTTAAAGTAAATGAAAAAATATTCGGAAAAATTGTTTCAGCGTACACGACTTCTTTGTCTTAAACACGGTTCAAATGTTTATAATTTAATTAAAACAAGAAAATCGGGTCGTTTATTGTGAAACAAAACGGAGAAATTTACAGTGTACAATTATAAAATAAAATTTTATTAATGACATATTTACGAATATTCTTAAATAAATAACTTTTGTAGATAACTTTTAGAAGAAAGTAATAATTTTAACAGACAAGTTTCAATATATTCTCCAAACACTGCGAAATTATTTAAGGGGCATTAAAAATGAATGTGACTGCGCTGTGCAATAAAATGCAACGAGTGTCCTTCCTTGAGATTCATCGTTGATTTCTTTTTTTTTTATTTTTTGAATTCGTATTTTGCGTATTCCGCAATGTACAGGATGATTAGGTTGCATGTCAAATATTCGAGGCAACAAACTCAAATTTTGTTCGTATTTCAGGAAACTGTTGTAGGATAAGTCGGAGTGGATATCCTTTTGTTTTTGCGAACATTAAAAGTAGAAGTATCGTATCGTTTAATTAAATGGAGTAGTGGAATAAAATGAAAATTTTTCCATGAAATCGTAGCTGCTCCTTTTAAATAATTTAACTGATATTTAAAAATCAATCTCAATTTGAGACCTCATTTTGGAAAATGACAAATTCATAAGGCATTCGAATTCACAGAACGATCATTATACATTTTATGCAAAATCATCCATTGATAATTTTATATCCTGTCAAAAAAGCATAGATATACATATTTACCTCCACCCTTAAAAAAGCAAACAAGTTGTGGCTGAAGAGAGCTGGAATGTAACCAGCCTACCTTGAAAACTGGCGCGTATTCGCTTCATATATTGACCCTGAGTTTGTTTAAAAACAATCTAAATAAGTGCCAATTAAACTAAAACCGGCGATTTTTATTTCCTGATAAAATTTTAACTTTGCATATTAGATGATCGCTCGATATTGGTTCCTGTTGGCTGTGTGAATTTTTAACTGCCTCGACAAGTGAAAGAGAACGTTTAACAAATACAACGAAAGAATACTCGTTACAATTTTAATTAATTAATTAGCTATTCATAATTAAGTATTCATATTTTTCTCACAACATAAATGACATGGTAATCACATTTTAATTACTACAGTTGTGCATTAAATTTGCACAATTTGAATTTTTAAAAATACCTATATTGCAAATATTATTTTTTTAAATATATGCATCGCGTTTGAGCAGAATTATTTTCTAATGTATTCGCGAAACTTATAAAAAGTAATATGATGTATTTCAAAGATTACAAATTATTTTAAATTAATGGAAAGATTTATTTCAGAGAAAAGTTTGTAAATAAAATGAATTTATATAAGTTGTATAAAACATCCTGTATACCTATATGGTGCATATTACACATAGATATGTGTTCAACAAAAGAAATTATACTAATGAAGTACTGTTTGAAAATAATTCAAAGATTAAAGTCGCAGACATTTTATAGATTGTGAAAACCGACTGTAAAACAATGTTGTTCTTATTCGGAAATAACGGAAGCAAAAAGATGCTCTTCTTTTAATGTATTCCGAAGCTCGGGCACGTTCCCGGTGATTCCTCGCAACTCTTTGTGGCGAAGGCGCATATATAAACCCCGTCTTGACCGATCAGAACTCAGTTCTCGCAGTCAGAATGTTGCGACCAGTGCACTTGGTGAGTTATCAATCCACCATAATTACGTTAATTTATTCTGTCACATGTCACATTGCGACAAGTCTATTTTCAATTTTTTTTTTCATTTGATTCGTTCATCGCAAACATCAAAACTATTTAATGAAATAAATATGATGGAGTTAAGATTTATTATACTAATTATTCTTGCAACCCTCTTGCATTTTCTAGAGATTATAAACATTTTGTACACTTCAGCGTATATATTCATACAGCAGTATAAAAATCAATTTTTAAATGTAGACACATAGCTCTATTACTTAAATGTTATATACACTTATGTATGTACATTGATATTTAAAATTATAATTTAAAGCATAACTTTTCTAATATTTATAATATATATATTCGATAAAATATTTCTGCATTATGAAACATTTTTAATATTTATAAATATTGTATATAATATCATAATATATGTAATATAATACTTACAATATTTACAAATATTGAGAAAATATTTATTTACGGATATTGATAAAATATTTATTTACAAATAATGAGAAAAAATTTATTTACAGATATCGATAAAATATTTATTTATTGATGTTATAAAATATTTATTCACTTTAAATATATATATATGTAAATTATTTTAAACATTTATTTTAATTGTAATTTTTAAATAAATATTTTTTATATTTATTTTTATTTTTATTTTTATTTTTATATAGATATTTTAAATATGTATTCGAAATATAAAAATTGTATTAGAAAAGTTTATTATATATATCGACTAGAGATTATTATGTGTTGTGTGCCTAATTTTTTTTTAAACAATGTTTTCCAATACATTTTTGGTTTCGCGCGCTTGTAACAATTTTTAAACGACAATTTAATTGTGGTAGCGTATGCTTAATACTAAAGCTGTAACACGCCAATTATGTTATTTATTATTCAGAAACGCCATTCAGTATAAATAACATTTAATAATGTCGTCTATGTCTTTTTGCGATAAGGTCATTCTTCTCTTCATGGTGGTTTTGGTGACTTGTTTGGAAGAACAATTAGATCCTGCTCGTCAAGAAGCTGAACCAACGAACGTACAAAATGCTAACGATTTAGAAGCTGATGCGTCACGTTGGGGGTATGTTTTATTCACATAATGAATAGTGAAAAATAGAGTGCTCGTTAAAAAGACATAATTTTAATGAAATGAAAAAAGAAACAATATAGCTAATTTACATGTCTATTACGTACTGCGCCAATTAATCAAAACTCAGCTATGGTAATATACGTACACAGTCGTTTTTACTATTTTTTTATCTATGATAGACATATATATATATATATCAACTAGATTATTATTACTTCCTGTTACACTTATATTTTCGTATTTTTGAGATATATCTATGCTGATCTATAAATGAGGACGAAAGATTAAATAATTTTGCCTAATTTAACACAAAATAATTATTTTATTTAATGAATTTTTTCTTGTTTTTAAGGTATTCTACACCATGGCGTTATGGTTGGAGAGGTGGCTGGAATGGATGGCGAGGAGGTGGTGGTGGTTGGGGTTGGGGTGGTAAAGTATGGGGCTGAAGAAGTGGTGAACACGCGACAAGATCATCATAAATTCAATCATTCAAATGGAATCAACTGGAAAATCTCTGTAATTTCATGTTTTTGAATTATCACTGAATAAAGATGAACATCTAATTGTCTACATTTTCTCAAATAGATCTTGTTTTTTTATAATGACTTTTCCTAGTATGTTTCTACATAAATATGACTATAAGAACTTACCCAGAAGAAATATGTCACGTTCACGTTCGTTTCTAACTTGTTCATATTGTTTAAAGTTGTGTGCATTTGTTGTTACAAATTTGTATGTAATAAAACTTTTTTTTTTTAAGAATTTTGTCAATAAATACGTTTAACGATTCTTTCTTTGTTATTCTAGGCTAACAAATTAAAAAAAAAGAACTTTCCAAAATACTCCCCATTTGACTTTTAAGAGGTCTTTCTTGTGTAACACCTAAAATCGATGAATTTCAATGATTTAAAAAAAGGTTATTGCGCATATGTTTCTGAAACTTTATTAATTTATTCATTTATGTTTTAAGAATACACAGTAATTTTGTGAATAAGAATGTTCGTTCATTTCATAGTGTAGCATCGTGAAAAGAGTGCCCCGAAAATTTTCTTCCATACTGAAGACACAATATAAACATCATAATTATTTTAATCGAAAAATTTAGAAATATTTTTAATCTATATGAGTGTGAAGTAGGGTAATTAAAAACAAATAAAAAAATGAAATGGCGAAATCCCAAAGTTGAATATAGTTTTGTTGCAAAATTTCGAGATTTGCAGATATTGCTACAATTCTAATTGAAAACAACAGAGATACCAGTTTTATATAGCTGATATATTTTAAATAGAATAGACGATCAGTTTTTAAGTTACTGTAGCCACATATTTAAAACTCTAATATAAACTGTATGTTTTGCACTTTGAATACATTAGAAGATAGCAATTTCTTCGCACATAATCAAGTAACATACATAAAAGAAAATTTACCATGAAAATAAAAGGCTAGAATATACAAAATTGAGCAAATTTATTTTTTTCTTAATTTAATAATTATAGACTACTTTATACAAAGCTTTCGTTTATTATATTAAATACGAATGAGATAATATTTTGCTTATAGTAATGATGAGTGTTAATTAACCTGTTAACTGGGTAATTTTTTAAATCTGAACACTTGCAAAGATGTATTACGAAACAATGGATAGTGATATAATAATTATTTTGTTACGATGAATATAAATACCAAACTTATACCAATCATAGATACTATGAAGATACCGAGTGTGAAAAGTATTGGTTGAATTTGAAGAAAATGAAGAGGGCTTGAAAGATGATAGCAAACGCGAATAATGATTTTTCCCCAGTTAACAGGTTAAAAATGAAATAGAATATTCACGGCTTCAAATTTAGTTTCACTGCTTCCTGACGTATGACAGAAATAAGTTCTTGATTTATTAAAAATATAAACCTGAGACCTGCAATCTGAAAAAAGCAAGTATGTCAAAACAAGAAATTTTGTTTAGAACGCACTATTTTACGATTAATAATAATTAAAATTTTTTTAATATATGCATAGATATTCGTAATAAAAAATTAAGTGATATAAATGTAGAATATCAATACCTCTATAACACTATTATTATTAAGTTTCATTTTATTTCCAGCAAGGATAGGCCTACTGTCTACAAAAATTGGTCGCTTTCCTTCTGAAGAAAGAAAGAAATCTCCATTATTTCTTAAACGTATTGTTCCTTGTCTTCGAGAAACTTTCCAGGCGGGTCCCTCCAATGTCAAATCTACGTCTACATTGTGATCTTTTGCTGAACGACCTACAGTAATCTAAAAATGAAAAATTTCAAACATAAATATATAAGCTATGTAAGAGGTAATCTATGTTTTATAGAATAAACATAATATTAAAAAAAATTACGCTTGATATAAAAATTACTCAACGTTATTCATTATTAATAATAATATTTATTCATTGTGTAATTACCTCTCGTGACCTCATTAAATATCTAACAAGTCTTCCTCTAAGTATTGCTAAAGTTTGATTATCAAAATCTGGTGGATTTACACCTGTTACACTGTCAACTAGAACCTGCCACCTACTTAATTCGTTTTCTAATACTCTTATCTCTCTTTTATTTCTTCTGTCAGCTGCAACCAGTTCTGCATCCACTAACTCATCCTTCTGTTCGAGTAATTCTGTGTCATTGATCATTTCTTCTGCATCAGAAAAGTTAAGAACATGTTCGCCACGGGGTAAACTTTGTGCAGTTTGATCAGGAAGAAGATGATACTGCTTCATCAACTGCCAATGAGCTAACAAAGCTTTAGCAGTTCTTGCTGAATAAAACGTGTGTGCATTTGCTTCTACCAGTTCCTGAAAGACTTCTAATGTTGGTTGAGACGTCTGAAAAAATATAAACAGTACAAATTATAAGAAAACTTAACTTTTGAAAAGTGGACATGCTTGCTGATCATACCATCCTGAGAATGTATACAGAGATGCTGACTTAAATGAGATTTTTTATACATATTACCGATTTAATAGTACCAAGAAGATCTTCTTCTGCTTTACTGTATAATGTTCTTGCTTGTACACTAGCAATTAATTCTGGATGTAAATTTCGCATAGCTTGTACTGCCACTCTCGAAACTGCACTATCATACAGCAAAGCATACCATCTCTGCTGTATTTCTTGTAATGTGAACCGACATGAAAATTTTGTACCTCTATGAACCTGTTTCATAAAATAATTGGTGATATAAACAAATATTGAAAGAATACAGTTAGTATGACTATTTTTCATGAACAAAGGTGTGTGAAGATCTGAAAATGTCGAGTATGCCTATTCAATGATCAGGACAGGTCGGGATGGGTTGAGAAAGCATCCAATTAAAATGGGTTGGGTTCTTAAGAAGTATGGAATTCTCGATATATTGGTTTTCATGAGAATTTTCGAGTAGTCAAATATATCACAATTCTAATATATTCGAATGCTAATGTGCTTGGGAATAATCCCAAAAATTATAGAAAATTTCAATACATCCAATAACCTGAATATGCTTGGAAATGCATAATTTTTTAATAATCTACAATACAATTTTTGACCCACCCCAACCCAATATTTTCAAGTTCTCATACACTCTAGTAATGAAATACAAACAAATACCATTCTCAAATCATTTGTTTGTTGTACACCAGTGATTAATGCTAAATCATCTGTAGGTTTCCATCTTCCCAAATCTTTTGTAGCATTGATCGAATGTGAGTGGTTCTTATTCTTTTTATTTTTTCTGCCAGGAGCATTTGAACCGCCTGGTCTGCTTGTTCGTCGATTACATCTATCTGGATGAGACACATTTGCAGAAATTGGAATAGGACTTGGTACATTTTGTTGTGGAAGACATTCCATTGGAGCGGTAGAAATAGAAACAGTTCTGGATCTGGAGGCAGACTTTGCACTTGTAGCAGGTGGTTGTAAGTTGAATGTTGTTTCGACGAGCTCATCATCGAACTTTCTGCGTTTTATTGTACGTGAGGAACTATAATTTTAATAACAATGTAGTGTAATTATCAGCACTCCTACATATTATAAATATAATATTAGAGTACTAATAATTGTTTGGCAAAATATCTACTTTAGAAAAAGTTTATACTTTGACTTGGGGAAGAAATATGACTCGCTCTAAGTTTATTAGTCTCTCCGAATACATAAGTGAAAAATGTGCCACAAGAACATTCAATACATAGTTAATTTCTTACATTAATCATTAAAACTGCTTCTAAATCGATACAAACAATTCTTTCATATAAGTTACTGCACCTTGATTAAAAAAGTTATTTTTATTGTACAGTTAAAAATGACTAATTTCGAATAAAGTAACAAAATGTATTCTACAACTAAATTTCATTTCGATATAGTCTTAAGTTTATATGCTTTTTTCTTGTAGTACTGTTTCAAAAATTGATAATATTTTTCAATTATTACGATGCTTTCGATTTAAGAATATTATGATACAATGTAATCACGATATAGAATTTAATTATTATAATTATTGTTCATTTTTATTATCACAAACAATTGTTTAAAAATTATGATTAAATGATACTTTTAAAAGCTTCCAAATACCGATTAAGTTTAATAACAAGCTGATTTATTATTTGAAAATTATACACTTGTTTGTATAATAACAATATTCAAAATAAAGCACATAATTACTTATTACATATAACTTGTTAAAAATTTATAGGCACCTTCTACGCTTTGTAGACAACGAATCCAAACTTGTCGATTCAATGGGTATATTTAAAAATCCATCATTACCGTGAGAAAACCCATGGTTTATATTCGAAGGAGTTGGAATATCCATACTTTGCTTAGTGTGACGCAAGATAGGTTAGTTAAACGTAAACAATGTATTATGACCACGCACAAATGAATTATGTTGTAACACGAATGTTGGTGTTATATTCACAATTATTTAAAGTACAAAAGGGGAGTAGAACTTCGTCGCATAATATCGAGCATTCATTGAAATAGAAAAAAACTTCACAATTTATATACAGTATTGCCTCCTGTATCGAAAATTTTTTATCCTCATCATTCTTCTGCGCATGTAACTGTGCGCAGGCTTTCCAGAGACAAAGAAAAACCGTTTATGTAAGAAAGACAGAACGAAAGCAAGCGGGCTCAGTCGTGTGCTCTCGCTCGTTCATGATTCTTTCTTTGTCTTTGCTTACGGAAGCAGCACTATCGCAACAGCGACATTGTCATCAGCCAATGAGGGAACAGTAATTTTTTGCACATACTTTGCAAATTCTCTGACCTGAAATACTGCCAGTACGAGAGGCAATATCATAAGTATTTATAATGGTTTATGGATTCGTCGGAACAATCAAATACAGTAAATACAATCCGGTAATGTGCATCATGATAAGTTCGTTTGTTACTGCGTTAACACCTCCTAAATGCTCTCTACCGATATGTGTTTGTACTAAATCACCAATGGCGGCGTTTCAAAATTTATGTGAAAGAGCGGTCTGTTTATAGAACTTTCAAAAAATCTCCAAATAGAATAACCGTTTATAAAATAGTGCCTTCGTTACTGTCTCTAGAAAAAATAAAACTAATTATTCTATCTCTATTCATTTCAATTTACGATATTTCCATTTTATATTTATTAAATTGCCCGGAAAGTTCGTACCAATTTACTCATTGGGAATCAATTATTTATCCATTCGTTTTGGTATATATTTATTAAAAATAAAAATTAATCAGCACGAACTTTTCGAACAACCCAATAGTTTCATAATGCCAATACAATTATATATAATATTACACATAAAAGTATTTTTTCTGTTTTATTCTTATTCTTTCCTTTTTCAAATGCTCACTAGAGTGTGCTGTAACATATACAATAGCTCAGAAAACTGTTTATACGCGAGAATAAGATATATATATATATATATATTTTTTTTTTAAAGTAAAATCTTTGATCATTGAATTCTTTTTAAATAAAATAGTTAAAACTGATTTCGCAATATGCGAATGGAACTAACTTTTATTATTTCTTCCTGTTCGTTACAGTAAAAGAATTAGTATCTAACGGTTACACACGAAAGTTTCGTTAGAGGTTACGTTGTACGTACGACAAAGCAACGTTTCTAATGATACGTATATAACGAAGAACCATTTAAAATGTGACCATGTTAGAAATACTCGATCTTTAGTTTACAGACTATTCGCGCGCGGCGCTAAACTTGCATCGTCTACTATTAGAGGAGATAGTGTCTTTTTACAAAACTCTTGCTTCATCTCCATCTGACTCCCTCTTTTTCTTTCTCCCCCTCCCGATATCCTACAGTTCTACTCTTCCTCTCGACTTCTCGAAGATTTCCGCGTATATCGAGTTAAGCTTTAAGAGATCAGTGCGTACCATCTTAAACGTTCTCTATTTGCACAACGATCACGGGCGTTCGGAAAACTAGTCACTTACGTAGACCACGTTCGCGTTCCCTCGCGAAACACCTGTATATAGAAAGTTTCGACGAAAAATTTTTTACGGGAGTCTTTTTTTCTCTCTCTCTCTCTCTCTCTCTCTCTCTTTCTTTCTTTCTTTCTTTCTTTCTTTCTTTCTTTCTCTCTCGCCGTCCTCTGTCTGCTTTCTGTTTGTCTCGGTTCCTCTTTCCTCGTTGGGTGCGTGAGTGCGAAAATATCAGACCAGTGTGCGAAGGAGTTCCACATCGATGTATCGATACTAAAAGACTCTCCCGGGGGCGAGGTTTTTTTTGAGACAATAGTCCCTGAGCGAGGTTACATGGACTCGTTGAAATGTCGTGGCTCCTTAAACGGCGGACTTACGATTAGCTCGGGTGAGTTTTAACTTTCATCTCGAAAATGACGAGAACCGCGACCGATTCTGTGAAACGGGAAAATGCGCGGTTTCCATTGGCTCAATGGAGTAGATTTACCCGATTGTGGCTGGTCCGATTATTTTAGACGATGACGTGCCTGCTTATGTACACTCAACACCTTGTATCCTTACTCTATCCGTGCCGCATTCCTTTGGCGATTTCAACTGTGCGATATTTCAGTTAAACGGGATATTACCACTTACACTCACTGAGCTCTTGTCCATTCCTCGATACTTGGACAAACAGTCGAACAAACGATAACTGTTTGACACCGCAAATGCAACAGTAACAGAATCGTGAACAAAAATCTACTGATTTTCAGAGACTCGAATTAGCAAAGAATTTTTCTGTTCTAATATTATTTCGAGAGTTTGAAACGAAACGGTTGAACATGTTATCGCACGCGTCAAGAACTTGTCAAACGTTAGCTTGGAACGTGTTGGATTCTAATTATTCTGGTTTTCCAGTAGTTATTTCGAATGTATCCGATTTTGTTTGTAATTACATGTGCATGGAAGTATTCAGCATCACATTTACCATGCCCATAACTATGTACCAATGTAAAATTAATTGAATTAAGTAATAACCTTTGGTAAATATTTTCTGTCAATTTTGACATTGTTTACATTTGGTAACCTGCTCGTTACTTCTAAACTTTTAGCTCTATGTCTCAGACGCAATGACATATCGAATTGAAAAATATTAAAAATGAACGAACATTACTAAGTAACATACTTCTTATTTGTTACTAATAATGTACTTATTTTTATATTCATTCGTCGTATTTTATATTATTTGCATTGTAGTTAACATGTTTATATGTAACAGATTGTGAAAATTCTTCAAAACAAATAAAAATTTAAAACTGCGGTCATTGTTCTTTTATCGATGTGTTCGAAAAATAATTTTCCTTTTAAGAACGTAAACATGGTCGTTGACATACCGAGAAAATTAAATAGCGACAATTTGCTGTGTTTAAATAAACATTCATCAGATTGTTATTTATTACGAAATATGAGGGAACAAAAATAAAACGTTTTTTAACGCGATGACGGACGCGTAAAATACAAGAGATTTGATTGAAAATTAGGAATTATACTAACTTATTTATTTGTATAGTACAAAGAAAATATATAATATAAGAAAATCGTGCCCTAACAATTTATACAAAAATTTCAATACAATTTAATTAGTTAAAATTTTATTTTAACTAATTTTTTTATTTTAATTTTATTAAACTTTAAATTCGAATTTTCATCGAATAATTAATCCTCAATTTTACTAAAAAATTATCTATTGTCGAATTGTTTAATTTATACAAATTACATTTACAAGTCTGATTTGGTAAAATTATAACGGAAACATTCAATCGCTGTTGTTCAACATAATATGTTCAACGTCATTTTACGGTTACTATAACAGAGTAGGAACTACCTACGTTCAATTTATTCTTATCAATGAAATTATTCACTGCCATCTACATCATCTCATTAAGTCTACAAACTTGATTAGTTTATCAACTTATTCCTTGTTTTAAAAAAAATTTCAATTGTATTTAACAATGCTTGAAACTTTTTTTCAATCATTATATTTTTTCCAGTAATTGTTTGATTTACTATTTTAACATTTCACAAGTTAAGAATTTGTTAAATTAATTTTAGAAAATATTTCAATGAAAAATTCGTGTCGTTCATTTGCAGTAACGTAAATAAACATATTCGATCTAATATAGTAAAGAGCTTTTTTTCATGAACCTTATTTGCAATACAAATAACAAAGTCAATAATTTATTAACTTTTTATGAATTCCACATTTCTTCACCTGTTAAAGTGTATACAAATTTAATAAAAACCATATGTACACAGTTACATTCTTATTGTGGTTCGACATAATATTTTATATTGTAACAAACATTCTTATAACAATAGAGAGCATCTATGTTGCATATTGAAATAATAGGAGTGGGATGGTTAGTTATTATGATTTGAGCTAATATCTTCTTTCGAGAAATTGATATTAAACGAAAACACTATTCATAAAGCAAAAAACTCAGGCTTTATATTAAATTAAAAAAATGTTATAGAATTGTTTATTGTCTTTTATTCTAACTACACGAATATTTTTGTAATAATCGTTAAAGTATATTGATCTTGGCAATACGGCAACATCGTTACCGTTTCAATTTAAAATTTCTTCTTTATAGAAAACTCCTCCGGTATTTTGTAACCTGCGCTTTAGGTAAAAAAAAAAGTTAAAGCCTCGAAAAGAAATATGTGAATAGGCGGTTGAATTATTTTCTATGTAGGGAGCAGGTAGAATTCGATTCCTGGAAGCAGAAAGGTTTCCTCAATACAAACCCTAATAGCTTTGACTTCGAGTCGTGTTAGGTATGCTCGAATATTTTGAGTGGTCTTGTGTCTTCGGAGTACCTCAGAAATAATACGTGCTCTTTTCTGTTATTTTAAAAGAAGCTTCTTTTTCCTACAATTTATTCTTATTTTTGTTTATCAACCGAGAATTTCACTCATTTAAATACATTTGCTTCTCTGAAGCAATATGTACTAGAAAAAATGTGTACTGAATGGTTAGAAATATTTCGTGTATCGTAAACAACGTTTGTATATATATAAATATATATATTTTTTAAATATATTTCAATAAACACACAAAATATTAAAATGTGTTAAATGTTAGAATAATTAATAATAGTAAAAAAAAAATGTCACGATGCTAGAGAGTAGATAGTAATTTACTTACTAACAATAGGCTATACAAATTACAATATTTTAATTCAAGTGTAATTTAACTCAATTAAACATTTTTACATCGTGAAAAAGTGGTTGCAAAAATTTTAGAAATAATCGAAAAACGTTGAAGCATTGCAATAATGTTTAATGTTATGTTCAATAATATTAATCTTTTTTTTTTTATACTAAAATAATTACGTTTTTAAGTTTGCGAATTTGATAAAATTTTTATTTATTTTAAAAATTACATTCTTTAATGCTCGAAATAATATAACGATTGTTAAAAGTCATTTTGTTGGTATTTTCAACAATACAAGAATAAAAAAAAGTATTAAAATTATTTGTATACAATGTCTGAAAAAGTATTTACATACAGTGGAATATATATTTTTACTTTCCTATTATTTCCATATTATGAACTTGAATTAATTAGGGAGACATAGGTAAAGAAAGAAAATTTTAATATTTCTATTTGAATAAGGATTTGCGATTTGTTTGATAGAAATGTTTGTAAAAAGGAAATATGTAAGTGATGTACAAAATTTTGAAAGGAATGATTTTACTTATATATATATCTGATTTCTGATATAATTGTTACAAGAACGTACAGAATGCATACAATTAGATTTAAAAGATATTACTAATAAACTATTTTATGCTTTTATATAAATTTATGTCAACCACTCGTAGACTAAATGAATATTTTGTGTATTATTAGGGAGGCAACATCCGTGAGCAACGACATCACAATGCGCATGTTGCTGCCACTGAGATTGGTTTTCGTCGCAGCAAATTTGCTGCTGGCAGCTACCAAAGCAAATGTCCATATGCACTTGCATTCTGATGCTGCCAAACACTTTTCCATTGGAGAACATGAACAAGCAGTTGCTGGAATAGAGGCTAGCTTACTGTCACTTCTTGGTTTTGCGAAAAGGCCAAAACCACAAGGTCCAGCTTATGTTCCAGACTCTTTAAAAAAACTTTTTGTTAAACAAAATACCATTGGTATGGCTGATATTGCTAGACCAGGTATTCATGCTAGGTCTGCTAACACAGTTCGCTCCTTTTCTCATATTGGTAAGCATAGTCTTTAGTCTAATTATTAAACAAATCTTACAATGTAAAACATTCCTATGAACAGTAATAACTGCAGTGATTTATAAAGATGCCCTTTTTGATTACAGAGAGTGATTTGGACCATAAATTTCAGTCTCCAAATCGCTTTCGTCTTTCCTTCGACTTAAGTAGTATACCACCAGGAGAGAAATTACAAGCTGCTGAATTAAGTGTCTCTCGCAAATCCGTATCAAATGAAAAAGATTCTACACAGAAGCTGGGTAGAATACTTGTTTACGATATTTTACGTCCTGGAACAAAAGGACATAGTGCTCCATTATTACGTTTAATCGACAGTAGACCAGTTAATACTAAGAAGAATGGCACAATTAGTTTAGATGTTCACCCTGCTGTTGAGAGGTGGATAGAGGATCCTAAGAATAATCATGGGCTCCTGGTGCATGTTCATGGAAGTAAAGAGGAGCATGTACGTTTAAAAAGAAGTATAAACGACAGAAATGAAACATGGGTCATTAGTCGACCAATGTTATTAACTTATACAGATGATGGCAGGTATAAAACATTTTCTTGTAATAACATAATTATACGTTATATTCTTGTATACAATCTTATAAGGGGTGTCTCGTATTATTATTTGATGTATGAAAAAGTATATCAAATAAATATTTCAGGGGAACATAGTGTTATAATCTGTTTTTTGTTATTTTGATTTTTTATACAGCACTGTATATTCCTCTAGAAATTATGCATTATTCGTTTGACAAATTTTTTATATAATAAATAACTTATTATTTGAAATTGTCATGTTTTGGGACTAACTTTGTACAGTAGAACTTTTATTTATATTAAGATATTTTTATGTATTTTCAATTAATATGAAATTAATTTAATTAATTATGTGATAGGTACAAAATGTCCTCTGCAAGCCAAATAATGGACCGCCGTGCCAGGAGAGCCGCACTTCGAAAAAATCGGCGAAAAGATAGTCGTGAGAACTGCAGGCGACACCCACTTTATGTTGATTTTGCAGATGTAGGCTGGAATGATTGGATTGTTGCTCCTCCTGGTTATGATGCCTTTTACTGTCACGGCGATTGTCCTTTCCCTCTGGCAGACCATTTAAATTCTACCAATCATGCGATTGTTCAAAATTTGGTTTATTCAACGAAACCAAGTATGGTGCCAAAAGCTTGCTGTGTACCAACTGCACTCAGTTCAATATCCATGCTTTATCTTGACGAGGAGAATAAAGTAGTTCTAAAAAATTATCAGGACATGGCTGTTCTTGGATGTGGATGCCGTTGACCATTCACAGACTGGTTTAGTTAAATATTTTCATAACGAAGTATTTATGTGTGACAAAAATGAAAGTGGTTTTAAAGACATTAGCAAAGTGAGACGATTATGAATTAAAATTTTGCTAAATCGAACGAATAGTAAATATTGCCATGTTTGGAGGGTACATTGAGGTGTTTATTGGGTGTTTGTACAATTAAGGCACACTTAAGACATTTGAAATTTATTGTATGCGAAAGATTAATCCATTGTTAATTATACGATATTATAATCGTTCTGAATACCTAACTTGTCTATCTATGAAATGAACAAGGATGAAAAGGATTTGTAGTATATGCGGTTTTGATACATCACATTACTATAAAAAATTTAGATAGGTAGGAATTATAATAAATATTTGGATAGAACTATTTCGAGCTTTTCAAAATTATAAATATCTAAAAATGTATTACATGATAATTTTTTAAATTAATAATTATTTTTACACATACGATTGACTGATCTAATTAATTGGATTAAGAGTTGTGCCTTATTCTGGAATGCTTCCCTTTCAGAAAAAGGGAAACATTTTTTAACGAAGATTGAAATGAAGGTAAATACGCGCGCCAAAATTTCAAGTATCCTCATATTGTTTAAAAAATTTGGATTATTTTAATCATATCTTTTGTCATTGCCGACAGGAAAAGCTCTAACTTTTAGGGACAAGACTTTTCTATTAAACTTTTTTTTATAGAATAATTACTTTTTTGGTACTTTAAAATTTATCTAGCATTGACTTTACTTCATTTATGAGAGTTAATGAAATAATTATTTAAATAATTGCAGTATTCTAAGTTTATTTTGAACATATATCAAACATATATATTAGGATCTTTATTCGTGGAAAAAATTATTTTAAGATGCTCTGTTTTATTATGATTGTATTGTTATTCACGTCGACTAATTCACATTAAGATAAAAGATCTATAATAGGTTATACATTTTTACGAATTATAAATAGTAATTTTTAACTTTAGAATCTTAGTGAAATTAAAAGTTCGGAAAATAAATGCGTAATTTCTTAACTGTTAGTTTAGTCTTCGCAAATATGTATAAACAAATATAAGAAGCAAACGGACATGTTTTCAATTTAACTATACTTTTAGAAGATTACTACTTACTTAAAAATATGATTACGTACTTTCGAAATTATGTTATACTTTGACCAATGAATAACACTGAATCTAAGACTATACTGTAAAAACGTAGAAGTAATTTGAGATCTTAGTCCATATTCAAAGATCTAAATTAAATATATACTAAGTTGTATTTCAGAATAGACAAATTAAACAGTACACTAAGCTATCTTGAGTTTGTAACTTGTGAGCAATTCGCCTATTGCAATATTTCGATAGAAATAATAGAAGTGTAAAATTTGTACGAATCATTCGAAAACATCCTATACATCGCAAACAGTGATATATTGTATGTGAAGTACGAAGACTACAGAATAATAATTTAAACAGAATTTATTTTGAATTATTCAAAATATCAATCAATTTTAACTTTATTCTGTAAAAAAATATAAAACATTTGACGTTTCGTCCTTCGCACATATTGTCAAAATCATCTGTAGTAACTATGTCTTTTTTTAATTGATTTTAATGATGAAAATTCAACCTGAGAATATACGTATAGCATACACACACACATTGAAAATACAGTTAATTTATAAATTAACTATGTCTGCCGTCGAGAAGGAACCGTACCTGCATAAGGAACAATTATTTATTCTGTTAACAAAGAAATCTAAGCATATGTATATTTGTACAAAAAGAAAGGTGAAAAAAGTTAAGAATCGTAAGTAATTGTGGCGCGCGTCGGCCTGTAAAATCTGTAAAATAGATAGAAATAAAAAAGGACCAATGTAAATAGTGCGTCTGTATAGTGCATTAGTATATATAGTATTGTATTCGATGTTTTTATTACTATTTCTACGTTCTTCAATTGTACACAGATATTGCGTGTGTAAATAGTAAATAAATTTTAATAAATAGACATATTAAATTACATTTATGCTTTTGTACTTAAAAAAAAAAGTAATAAACGACAATCACAAAGAAATAGACGTCAATTAAAAGTTAAGTGGCATTTACAAAGGTAGTAACTTATTATATTAAGAAATTCAAAACATGCATCTCAAGCGTTGAATGAATAAAATAACAAGTGGTATATAAAATATGTAACAAAAGTTTTATTTTTTTATACAATTATGCTACATACATAGGACAATGCATTTCTCATTGTAAATATAAAAAAAATATAGAACAATTATTTCAGTCTTTAATGCTAAAAGAGAATAATAATTTAATAGAAGAGTTACTCTTCAAGGCTCATGTAATGGCAGTGCGAGGTAAAAACCATTTTCACAAACATGATATGTTGTGTATTTTGTACACAAGATTTTGAATTTTGTATTTCATTTCCTAACAATTTTGTATGTTTTATGGCACAGTTGATTATAAATTGTGAAAACAGTGTCTTTTCCACTTACTTAATATTAAAAAAGTAGGACTTGCGAATTTCTGTCGTTCCCATTAACGTTTACATAAAAAAGTGCAAATAAATGCGAGTATTTTCTATTTTTATTGCAAACTTTAAAAAAAATGCAATACCTTCTACGAATATACATTTTAAATATTCTTAGGTTATTTACTTTTACTCTTATATTTTTGTTACTATTATTTTGATTTCGTCTTTGTTAGAAATAATTTTTAATTCTACTATCTATTTTGAAAAGATATTTCCTAATGATTATTATACATATTATTTTAATTTGTAATACAGATTTTGATATGTTTCTGTTGTAGGCATGAAACTTAAAAAGTTAATTTTTTTTCAATATACTGTATGTGCATGAATAAGAGTATAAATGTTTAAAAATCTAAAAATAGTACTTATAGAAAAAGAATCCATCTGTTTAAACAATTTGTATAGTAGTGACTAAGAACCATTTACAGTCTTTATACATTCTTACAATATTTACAACGTTTTATGATTAAATCACTTACATTAGAAAGTTAATAGGCACAATGGTATTAATCTTTTTACAGGAATAATTTTGTTTTGTAGAAAACGCATTTACAATTAAATAATATTAAAACAAGACTTGGCCGTACTGAAAAAGTTATTTTCAAAAAACGTTTCATGTTTTCATTTTTAATATGGAAGTATTAGTTAAAAATACTTGACACTAAACATATTATAAAATTTTCTTTTCTGTTACATTTTTAAGGTTTACCCCACTTCAAAAATTTTAAAAATCGAATTATCTTTACTTAAATCGTAGTTTATAGTAGCAAAAACAAATCTCATCAGATTTATGAATCTTACAGATTCAAGACGTCTAACATAAATCAATTTAACAAATCATAAATTTTTCAATTTTTCATTCATGCTAACGAGTTTTGTTTTCACTGTTAAAATAATCGATTATCTTTTTATACAATTATTTAACTATAAACAGTTTTTTTTCAAATGTTCATTTCCACAAAACACAAAATTTAAAAAACTCCCTATGTCTTACTTTAGATAATAATATATGAAAAATAAACATTCTTCAAAAAAGTCTTGTAAGAAAATTTGAGAATGGACCATGTTGTTTAGAAATAACATCAGTCGTTAAAAATGATAATAAAAATTACCAAGGCCACCCCCAAGATATTAACAGAGCTTCTATAAAATGTCACGCTCCCCCTCCCGTCTTCCGCGCGTCTAAAAATACCCAAAAATAGTTTCGATTCTTCAGGTGAAAGTGGTGTAACCCTTTAAAACAGGCATAGGCATACATAGATTGCCCTTTGGAACACTGCCGTAGCTTCATTGAAATTGAGAATAACATAATTGCGTTCACTTCGGATGCTGTACAAAAAGTGAGCAAGGTAGAAAATGTCCTATCTCTTACTTCTGGTATGTTTTGCCCTGAGTAATTGTCCTTAAGAATGAATAAATTAAAAATTTTACGTTTGCTGATGTAGATAATTAAAGAGGAACATACCAATTCTCTTTACAAATAAATTAAAAAGATTCTAATAAAACCTCGAGGTTTCTTAGAATTCTTTAAACTTTTGTAAAAAATACAGTTTTATGAAGAGTATGAGGGATATGGTACTTAAAGAGTGTAGTATATTCAAGGAACAGGGGAGGGTGGCGGCGGAAGGGGACTAAAGTATGTCGATGATCTTGAGCTAGGGGATGGAGGACAACTAATCCCTGCATCACTTTGATAAACAGACCTCGGAGTAGGAGGTGGAGGAAAGGGTTCACTTTCATATCTATACCTTGCTGGGTAATTACTGTCAGACTCGTCGCACACATCTGTACTACAAGGAGTCGGAGGTGGAGGCTGATTAATACTTCTATAGTGTCTATAAGGTTTATATCTGGACGCATTACTGCTTGAGCATCTGGTAGAATTTGCAGTTGTTGCTGGACTTGGAGGAGGATTTAACGTTTCTTGAGGATAGCCTCCTGCTGAACTCCCCCGCGTTGAACTCGATGCACCTTAACAAATATACATCATTTTTTTATTATTTACAATCAATCTCACAATTAATGGCATACACTTTAAATTACAATAACTTTTTTATAAGTAGACCAAATAATTTCAGTTTTTCTGTTAAGTACGAAAAGAATAATAAAAGATGTATTTTATACTTTTTTATTTAATTTTTATTTAAAGAATGTGTATTGTAGATTCATATAAATTGTATTTATGTTGAAAATTTCGTCGAAATTAATTTTAATTGGTTTACAAGTTAAAAATGATTAAAAATGGTGAAAATTAGTTTTTTTATGATTTTCAGCCTATTTTTACTGTTTTATTCTATTTTCGGCCAATCTTATTTTTTATCGTTTATAACTTTTAAACCACTAACTCATCAATTTCGACAAAATTTCAACACGTGTATAACTTACATAGAGCTACAAGATACATTTTAAAAATTTTTGTTAGAAGTTCAAATTAAAAAAAAAGTTATATCATATGTTTCTTACTTAAACTAATTTTTAATATGTTGCTGTACCTAATTAAAATCTACTATCGTGAAAATACATAATGTTGGACCGTGCATAATTATAAATGTGAGAAATAAAAAACAAAACTTACCAGTAATATGACTTCGATCATAACTGGATCCAATGCTACTACCGTTGAGCATCGACATCCCTACAGTCTCCATTCCGATTTTTAAATCTTTCCTACAGTTTTTCTGTGTAAACATTGGTTTTGCCAACCTTGCTGGTTTCGGCGACAAAGGATCTCCAGCAGAGTCATGTAAAATATCAGGTAATTCCTCATTGTTTATAAACCTTCTTCTGCAATAGTAAAATCCAAAAGCAACTGCAGTTATTGTCGCAAACAATACAATAAGTACAACAATGACGTAGGTAATTTTCCCAGATTCTAATGAATTGCTTTCTTGTTGAGGATTATTTGCAGGTGTACACAAGGATGGAAATTCATCACTACCATCGGCACAATCCTCCCAACCATCGCAAAGGGTTGATGTGGAAATACAAACACCGTTACCGATGCATTGAAATTGATCAGGACAACAATGAGCTTCATCCAGACCATCGTGACACTGAGCAGTGCCATCGCATACCCACGACATATCTAATACATACACAAATATTTCACTGTAAGTCATAATATTCACATTTTTAATTTCTAACAAATATTATAATTCTTTTCTTTCTTTTGAGGGTTTGGAAAATTTCTTTGATATTTATTAATAACTGGCATTTATTTAAATAGATATTAATTATCATTGATTGATTTTTTCCAAAAGTATTTTAAAAATAACTATTACTTCAAACCTTTGATTTTTAATGATTTTACTAGTGTAATGCGTTAATTCTTACCAATGCAATGACCACTTTGGCATTTGAACTGTTTGCGACTACAAGCTGGGCATCCTAGTTCATCGCTTCCATCGTGACAATCTGTTTGACCATCACATTTCCACGTTGCAGGTATACAATCTTTTTCCATTGCAGAACTAAGTGCTGCACAAGTAAAATGGTCTGATCCACAAGCCGGTGCAGCTCTGCAAGTTTTCTCATCTTCAGAAAGAACCAGAGACTTTGGACAAGAACACCTGAAAAGTACATATTATTGAAGTTCAATCAAAACATATGTACAAGGCAAACAATGAAACATGATCAGTTTATTTAATAAAAAATTTTTTGCGACACTTCACAGGATTGTTCCAATTAATTTAATTTAGAAGATATTTGAGAAAAATGATTTTATTTTAAAGAAATGCTCTACTTTTAGAAAACAATCCTGTGGGATGCCACAGTAAAAAAATTAAATTTCGAAAATAGAAGCCACCCTACTGATCACGTTTCCTAGTTTACCATTCATATAAAATTATAAAGAATATATGTTAATATGTTAAATAAAATTCTTACATAGAAGTAGTTGTTCCAATACAGAAATGGGAACATCCTCCATAATCACGAAAAGGACTACAAATATGCGTTTTCATTATATCATTTTGTGGAGCATTTACTGCAATTAAATCTGTAAGTGCTTTGTTCATAACCAATTTTCTTCCACTTCCGGATTTGTTAACACGTTCTAAACT
Source organism: Agapostemon virescens (assembly GCA_028453745.1). Classification (NCBI taxonomy): domain Eukaryota; kingdom Metazoa; phylum Arthropoda; class Insecta; order Hymenoptera; family Halictidae; genus Agapostemon; species Agapostemon virescens. Next base: position 8,168,164 of record CM052092.1, read on the forward strand.
CATTGTGTCTTTATCAAACCAATAAACAAAATCGAAAAAGACAGCCAAATAAATGATAGATCCTTGCTTAACAGGAGACACTAGAGTTTTTCTATTATTCCCATCGAAATCTGCACATTCAATTCTATTTCCGTGTGCCCAATATATGATATTGGAAACTGCATCAACTGCAATGCTGGTTGGTTGTTCTAAATCAGTCGCAATCACGGCTCTCTCCTTTCCATCCATTTTACTACGCATCACTCTCATCTTTCTTCCAACATCCGTCCAAAAGAGTAATCTTTGTTCAGAGTGTATAGCAATATTTCTTGGTTTCTCTCCATCACCTTTAACAACAATGCCCAAAGCAGAACCGTTATCAAGTTTTGTTACATTGATCGCATCATTTATAGCACAAGACCAGAACAACAATCTTCCTAAAGAATCTAGAGCTAGATCCACAGGATGTCCAGAACTTCCGGATACAACTATTGTAGAATGCGTTTTATTTTCCAAAGTCTTTCTTATAGATGATGTACGACCATCAATCCAATAAATATGTTGTGTTATTGGATCGAATTCTATAGACCGAACATTTTTTAGGCCCTGAATTCGTAGAACTATATCTGGGCAATCATTACTATCAGGAAGAAAACGATAAATTGCGTTTCGTAAACTGTACATCATGAATGTGTTAGGTGCTGTAAATGAAATGTCATATTTATAATTAATATATATATACATAGTCTCAAAAAGAAAGAAAATTCAATAAAACGTTTCAGCAACAACCATTATACAATTACATATAATGAATTTAAATGTGCATACCAATGCAGGATCTATTGTCCTCTCCCAAAGTATAATGTGTTGGACATTCACACTTGAAAGAAGTAGATACACTTTCATTTTCTCCGGGTAAAGCAATACAAAGATGACTACAATTTCCATTCTTTAATGCACAAGGATTCCATCCTGCTTGTTTGGAAGCATGAAAAACTAATAAGTCTGTCACAGATTCTAACTTGTTATGTATTTTGACTCTACTTGCTCCAGTAGTTTTATTAGCTTTCTCTATATCGCCTATAACACACAAGCACTTATATGAAATATTAATACTTACAGAAGTATCTAATTATCAATTAATCGAATTCAAATGTTCCTTGCCTGTATTCCAGTCTGTCCAATAAATGTAGTCTTGGTACTGAGTAATACTAAATGGGTATCCAATATTCTGCGTTATAATTGCTTCTTTCTTTCTTGTACGTAAATCAAAGCAATCAATGGCTGGAGTATGTAAATCTGCCCAATATAATTTTTGTGCTGAATGATCAATTGTTAACCCATTTGCTCTTCCAATATTAAAAAGTATAGTTTCGCGATTCGTACCATCTAAAAATGATCTTTCTATACTTCCGGAATTACCCCATTCTGTCCAATACATATAGCTATAAACAATGAAATTATATTAGGTTCCCTGCGGAATATTTTTTAATTTTAGCGAAAAATGAACCCAGTATAATTACCCTCGACTAGGATCAAGAACCACACATCTAGGTTCAGTAATATCATTCCAAATAAGCACTTTCCTACTGCAGCCTTCTAATCTAACCATTTCTATTCTTCGAGTTCCTGTATCACTCCAGTACAAGTTGTGAGCAATCCAGTCTATTGCTAGACCCTCAGGTGTTTCTAAACCAAGATCAACTACTCTTTCCATATCGGAACCATTTATAAAAGCTCTTGTAATTGTTTTTAATTTAACATCCGTCCAGTAAATGCGATTATCTGCTATACTAAAGTCTAAGGCGCTAATGTAATGAAAAAATATTTTAATTAATAAATTTTTATTAAGTAGAGATATACGAGGAAATGCTGGTTCTTGAAAATGTCGGTATTCTCGCATTTGTTCTCCGGAATTTTAAATATTTTCCTAAATTGAATATAATCCCAATTCTAAATCAAATTTTCAACTCGTACTATCCCGACATTTTTGGGTTGTCGCATATCTCTAGTATGTAGATAAAATTTGAGTATTAAACAAAGAAATATTTGATATGTTTATCAAATATTTTGCTAATAATTACAAAACTTACCTTGCATCTTTAACACCAGTCAATGGAATAATATTATCATTATTTGCATTTTCAATACTAATTCTTCCAATGTTTTCCTTTTTTGCGAATAGCATAAATGCATCAGGGACAACACAAGTCCTCTTATCTTTTGTTAGTTCATATCCAATCTGACAAGCACAAACGTATTTATTTTCTGGCCTGTTTAAACACAAGTGACTACATCCTCCATTATTTTTTGCGCAAGGATTTGAACCATTAACTTTTCCTAAATGCACTGCTTTTAAACCCATAACATTCGGAACTTGATCAACAATAACTTCTCTTTCACCACCAGTAAGTTTATGAGCTCTATCTACACTTCGTCTTTGCCAATCAGTCCAATATAAGTAATCACCTAATAAGCTTAATCCAAAAAGATGTGGCAAATTGTCTGTAATCACTTCTCTCCTATCTGTGCCATCCATATTACAAACTTCAATCTTATCTGTTTTTGCATCACACCAGTAGATTTTCCATCTAGCAAGATCTAAAGCAATTCCATTTGGCCAAACAATATCTTTAGTTACTAAAAGAATACGTTCTGTACCATCAAGGTTACTTCTTTCTATTTTTGGACGTTTTTCATTCCAGTCTGTCCAAAACATCCAACCAAGTTCTGGAGCTAGAGCGATTGCTCTAGGTTCTATCAGGTCTTCATTTATTAATACTTTCCTACTTGTACCATTTAATCGAGCTACTTCGATTCTATCTGACCCTGTATCAGTCCAGTAAAGATTTTGAGCCAACCAGTCAACAGCTATACCATCAGGATTTACCACCTCTGTTACTATAATGTTTTCTTGATTAGAACCATCAAGTGAGGCTCTACGAATTGCGCGAGTTTTTTCATCAGTCCAATAAAGCATTTCTTGCACAGGGTCAAAGTCAATTGCAATCGCATGTTTGATACCTAATTTTATTTGAAAAAGGTAAACAGTTTAGTTACATTTCCAACAGAAATGATTTCAAATTAATTTTGTATTAGTATATTTATATTTCTTTAAATTAGAGTTTTTGAAATCAAATTGTAAAAAACAGTAATTCAAAAATAATAGATAAAACTAAAAATGTAAAATATTTTGTAATATATGGAAAAATGGATGAATCTAAAATACTCATACCTGTTAATGGTAAAACAAAGTTTGTATAATCAGGAGAATCCAAAGATATGCGACATATCTCATTTCTTTGAACTATTAATAACAGTTCTTCAGGTCTTTCAGCACAGGTCAAATTATCTATTAACTTAACACCCGTAGGACACGCACAAGTGTAACCAGGTTCTGATGAACTTAGAAGACATAAATGCGAACAATTTCCATTATTCTTTTCACATGGATGGCTTCCACGTGGTTGTCTTCTAACATCCCACACTTCTATGTCACCAGGAATATATTCCCCATGTAATAATTCTCTAGGAGGCGCTTGATTTTGTTGTACATCGTATGAGTGTATACACCATGTTTTCCAATCAGTCCAATATAATCTATGATCATAAAATGTTACAGCAAAAGGATAATCTAATCCTTGTTCCACTACTTTTCTCCTATTTTTTCCATAATAATCCATTACTGCGATAAATCTGAGTCTTCCATCCACCCAATAAACCAATTCGTTTTCGTAATCCACTGTTAGACCATTTGGCCAAAATATATCTTCAGAAATGATCACTTCTCTTGTTGATGGATCTCCATTCATTGCAGCTCTTTCTATTTTAGGTACATCACCCCAATCTGTCCAAAAAAGTATACTTTTCATTGGTACAAGAGCAATAGCTCTGGGTTGATAAATATCTGTCCAAAAAAGAACTTTTCTGTGACGTCCATCGATACTGGTTACTTCTATCCTATTCTTTTCTCCATCTGTCCAATATAACTTTCCTGTATACCAATCACAGGCTAACCCATCGGGAGAAATTAAACTAGAATTCACTACAACCATTCTCTCACTGGTGTGAGTACCATTCGTTTGAACACATTGAATTATTTCTAGACCAATATCCGACCAACAAACCAATTCTTGTTCGAAATAAAAATCTAAAGCTGCACCTTCAGACAAGTCTTTAATTATAGTAGTTATTTTGTTAGTTCGAGAAGCGTTAGCCATTCTAATATCCTTTTGCGTGACAAACAGTAGTGTCGGTGATCCTGAAACAATAAATAAAATAATTATGACATTACAAGTTACAATTTCACTAATTAACGAATAAACACTATAGCACAGTATTGAATAGAATCTACGGCAATAAATATCACAGTCAATATACTAACTTTTATCACATTTTGCATAATTATTATAACATAGTAAACAGACTTGAATATTATGTGTAAGAATTTCGTGATGTACGAGAAACCGTATCATAACCTTTATTTAGTGATTTAAAATAAAATAAATACAACCTACCATTCGAAAAAAGTACGAGTTTGAAAAAGGACGCAGTCAAGATAATTATTAAACTAATGACAGCCATTCTAACAGTTTGTGGCGGCTACCTCCTACGCTCGCCAATAGATGGACAATTGGACGCCCTTTCCCGCTGTTGCCCGATCCCTAACCGATTTCTATATATGCTATGCCTTCCAATATCTCGGTGTCTGAAGCAGGGCCTGCTAGATAGCCTTACTGACGAGTCCTCTAGCAGGCCCAAGATGAAACGGTTCCCTTTCCTTTTTCCTTCCTTTATCACGTCGTCGTTCCAAAAATTCTATCAAATGGATTTTTAAATTTTGAACATTACGAGGAGCACCTAAATCGTTCGTCAATCCTTATTCATGACGAACGATTGATCTGCTCCCCGTGCACTTTATCGGACGTTCATTTATTGAATAAGTTTTACATTTCTCTCAACGTAATATCAAATAAAAGATACTCTCCATCCTTTAAACGAAACTATTAACTAGTTAGACGCTTTGCTAGAAACCAGTGGTTCCCATAAACCAATCATTACTACCCGTTGCACTCTTCCAATTGATAATGAAGCTTTTAACTGAATGTGACGTCACAAAAACAAACTGTAGGTTAGATCATTGATATCAAGGATCTTTATAGAGACGAAACTTTAACCCCTTCTCAAAATTGATGTTCAATGTGGATGCGTCTTTTTAAACTGTATCGCAAAGTATTCGCATACCATGAGCATAGTTTCATACCACGGCTACATCGTGTTTTGCAGTCATGTTCCAAAAATATTAAGCCGCGTATTCAACACTATAGCATGTCGTATGCGTGTAATCTAGACTGGCAACGATAAATTCGGATAAATTTCGTTTCTCAATTTACTTTAATCCATGCTGGCTTACTTGATTTTATTCTCGGCTTCCCTGGTGTAATGTCAGTTACACGGTGATGTTCAACGTTCGTTGAAACGAATTTTTTTATTATTGTATCCAATCGCCAATGTTTTAATACATACCATACATACATGAAATAAACGAAGAGAGTTTTAATTATACGCGTGTTATTTAGATGCGTTTTATATACTGAGTGAAACAACTTTTGATTTCTTTATACGATCAGGTACGTTCATCTTTTTCCGTATAGGCATTATTTATTTGTATATTGTACAGTTATTTAGGTTAGCTGTACGTTCAATTGTTATCTACTATTCAATATTATGATAATATCATGTGTATCTTTATCTGAGTATATCTATTTGTGTGCAATCAAATTATCTATGGATTAAGCAGTACAGTTTTCTGATATGCAATTATTAAAAAACAATACTTTTGAATTGAATTTGAAACGGAATCTCAAAGGGTTTCGTAAATAACTAAGCTTTTATATACGTTTATATTCAACCCTTTGTAATCATTCAACATACATTACTTATCATGTACTTTACTTCATTGTACTAAAATTGTATTACTTATTATGTTGAAAGAGTTACAAATATTATTTCCAACTGTTGTTATATATACGTAATTTCAGATGCTTTTTCAGTCAGTATACATTTATCTGTATCATTATTAGTATGTGTAACAAATAGATAAAAGAAAATGTTATCTGATCTGTCACTTTCATTGTTTAGAACACATAGATACATAGTTTTTTTTATATTTTGTCATAATTTAGAGATTTCATAGTATTTCATTAACAAACATGATTTTTAGAAAAGATACCTTTTAAGATGGCTGAGTCCAGTGATTTGGATCGGCAAATAGAACAGCTGAAAAAATGTGAAATCATTAAAGAAGTTGAAGTTAAAGCTCTTTGTGCAAAAGCAAGAGAAATTCTTATCGAAGAAAGTAATGTACAAAGAGTTGACTCTCCTGTTACGGTATGTTTAGGTTAAAAGAATATGATACATTGTAATCGATATCTATGAAAGTATAATTTCTTTTTAGGTATGTGGAGATATTCATGGTCAATTTTACGATTTAAAAGAATTATTTAAAGTGGGTGGAGATGTGCCAGAAACAAATTATTTGTTTATGGGTGATTTTGTTGACAGAGGTTTCTACAGCGTTGAAACATTCCTTCTTCTTCTGGCATTAAAAGTAATCAACAAAAACATTGTACTAATAAATAACAAGTATTAGAAAATATTTTAAAACTTTCATAAAAACTGAATATGGATAAAGTATAAATTATCATAATCATAGTTATCAATGCAATACTAATTGCAGGTTCGTTATCCTGATAGGATCACACTAATTAGAGGAAATCACGAATCTCGACAAATTACACAGGTTTATGGTTTTTATGATGAATGTTTACGTAAATATGGTACCAATTCAGTTTGGAGATGGTGTACTGAAATATTTGATTATTTATCTCTTTCTGCTATAATTGATGGAAAAATATTTTGTGTTCATGGAGGATTGTCACCAAGCATTCAAACTCTTGATCAGATAAGAACTATAGATAGAAAACAAGAAGTAAGTAGTAGACATAGTGATCTTTAATTAAATCCTTTAAGAGTTTTTCATGCTCCCATATTAAATCTGACAATAATGTAAGAACTTGGAATTCAGTTTATGTTAATATAATTATAAAATAAAATAACTTTTATAGGTTCCACATGATGGACCAATGTGCGATTTACTTTGGTCAGATCCTGAAGATACACAAGGTTGGGGAGTTTCACCTCGAGGAGCTGGCTACCTCTTTGGAAGTGATGTAGTAGCACAGTTTAATTCTGCAAATGATATTGATATGATATGTAGAGCACATCAGTTAGTTATGGAAGGGTATAAATGGCATTTTAATGAAACTGTTTTGACTGTTTGGTCTGCACCTAACTATTGTTACAGGTATATCTGTTTTTCTTTAAACTTCAAATAGCATACAAAATATGAGAATAATTTTGTATTAGGTTGTTGCATACGAAGTGTCTGATTTAAGAATTAAAATGTTATTAAGAATTTTGATCAAGAAATACTATTACAGTTTATAGGTTTATTATGCATCATTTTGAAGTACAAATTTGAAGAGCCTATCTTATTTTAATTAAAATGTCTAATTATACTTTTATATTAATAATAAAATTATTATTACTATTTAATTCCATTCTACAATGATTTATCAAAATAATCTGAAAATTCTCATTTGATAATTAACATGAACTTATTGCTACCAACTTATTAGTAAATTGTTCAATAATGCTATGAAACTTCTTTTCACAGATGTGGAAATGTAGCCGCAATATTAGAATTAAATGAACATCTGCAACGAGATTTCACGATATTTGAAGCAGCACCCCAGGAAAGTCGAGGAATACCCAGTAAAAAACCTCAGGCTGATTACTTTTTATAAAAAAAACTTTCCATTTAAAATGACTGTATAAACCAAAACATCTCCAAATATTTGTTAAAAAAACGGAAATCATTTCAAATGATTACATGATATGTATTTAGGAACATGTAAGCATGTCAATCAAAGAAGGAAGTTCATTACAAGAATATAATAGACAAATGACAAAGTTGATCGGTTTGTAATTGAATACTATTTAAGATACCACTTTGATATAATAAATATTATGAATATATGTTTTTTTTCACTATGTTATGTTACTTAGTCATAGAATTGATTAAAATTTAAAGTTATACTACACATCACATAATTTCATTTTTAATATGCATATAAAAATTCATGTTTATGTTTAGTAAATTCAGTTATATTTATAATACATTTCTGTGACGCAAGATAGGCAAAGTACAAATGTTTGTAATAGTTTTACTACAGTAATTCTTTCTTGACTTCTGTTTCTTGTTGTTCTCATAAAACTTGATATATTTAATTGAATGGTTTATTTAAGAGATGATGATTGCTATTATGTATTTTGTAATTGTCATCATGTCATTATTTCTACATATTTAATCAACAGAAAAAGTGTTCATCCAAGTGTGATTGTTCTAAAGTTCATAATTTTTATATTTGCTGAAAGAAGTGTTACAACTATTTACAATAAAGCATCCAAGAGTTTTTATATTTACTATTTCTTCAAATAGTAAATCTTTCTTTTAACTTCTTACAGCAGAAGCAGTTACGTTCTCACTATTCATTTTAAATGTGTTTTTTTTTTAAGTAGTCATATCTTCTTGATATATACGAGTTTTATATACATGTCTTAACTATATATTGAAGAAAATTGAAATAGAATTGTATTAAATATATCAAGTCTTTGTAGCTTTTATAATTTTACAAACGATTTTGTGTGGTATAAATTATATTGACAAAATATTATTAACACGTTAAGCGCCACGTCGGTCCCTAGGGACCGGCGCTGGACTTTCCGTTCAGGCCTCGTCGGTCCCTACGGACCGGCGACAGATTTTTCGTTCTGCTAACGCGGCGCGCGTTACGTTACCCGACTTTTATACATTGATTCGTCTATCGGCGAGCGGCCCGCCTGACGGCTAACCGTGGCTTGAACGGAAAGGCACAGAAATTCGGCGTGGCGCTTAACGTGTTAACAGAGATTAAACAATTCTTAATCAATAAATTATTTTTTAAGTTATGCAAGTAAAATTTTGTATTAAAAGTATGTACGAAGCAAAAGATGCAAATAGATTTTTATAACATTTTAAATTTTATATTTCATTTGAAATTTGGAATTTATTTCGAATGAAGTATCCTTATCTATATATTTATAGGAAATGATATTCAACAGATACTTAAACATTTAATACTTTAAGATACTTTTTATCCAATTATTATAGCGTATATTTAAAATTATAAATCAGCTTAGTGAAATTATTTGTTCTAAAATTTATATTGTAATAAATTAGCATTTTAAGCCTTTATAATTAAAAAAGTTGTTGTGTTTCATATTATATACAGGGTGATTCTTATTTGCTTGATTATAATTGTTTTAGAACTACCCAGTATATGAACCTGTGGTCATACCCAGGATAGACTTATTCAATATGTTATTTTATTAGCACGTGAACATCCTCCATTGAGAGATGCTAGTATTAAAGAAGTAATGGCGGAAATTTAAAAAATGTGAATGCGCTCCCAACTTTATTATATTTTTTAAATCAATAATTGAAATGCAATTTATTTAAAAAATTTAAAGACACATTTTATCTTCTTTTTTTACGACCTGCTTTGCTAAATCAACATTTATTATTACTTAGTAGTTCTAATAATTGTCTGAAATTATGTTCACGGTGTACGAATTTATACTTGCATGCCCACTTGAGCCATAAATATTAAATGCTACGAAAGGACTTACATTCTACATAGTATTATATATATATATACAAATAGTGTTACAAAATCATCAATTTGGAAATACGAATCTCAATGATTTTAATAGCTTCAGTTCTATAGGATGTCTTTCTTGAAAGGAGTGATCCTTAAGGTTATTTAAAATAACTTTCTCCATTGCGAAAATATTTTTCGCTGCTTTATTAAGGAGTTATTAATGAAAAACACGGACCAATTAGAGCGTAGCTATGACTAAACATGATGTTGGTGTTGGCCAAACAAGAATCCGTCCATAGTAATCATGTTCTGATTGGTTTGTGTTTTTCGTTAATAGTTCCTTAGTAAAGCCGTAGATAACATTTTTGCAAAGGAAAAAGTTACTTTAAATGGCCTAAGAAATTACCTCTTTCAAGGAAGTATAATATTTTTGGAACACCCCGTATAAATATACTTTGCATCTAACAATAAGAACTCACCATGATTATATCACAAGATTTAGTAGATAATTCAGTAGAATATACTGACGAGTATAGTGTTTATAAATTTTGTATAACCGACTATGTATTAAATAAATTAGACGTGTATTAGTTTCTTAGGAATCGCTTCAAGAAAGAAGAAAAATGGGAGATAATCTACGTCGACAAGTGAGTATTATGGTTTCATCTTATTAAATATTCAGTTTGTTGACTGAAAGTTGTTAAATTTTCATATTTTTGGTAGCTCATTCGTAGCTAAAATACACGTACATATAATTTCATAGGAAATTATAACTATACAAAATTTTGTTTAGGGTTCTTTTTTTGGATAAATAAATATATTTTCATACAGCATAAAATTATTATTTAAAAAAAAATTGTATTATTACTTTTAAACAAAAAAGCGAAATTTTGAATTGTCATTCATCTAGCATGATATTTAAAAGTTATAGAATTATTTGTTTTAGGTACTGTGTACATTTAAAAAACTACATAGAACCCGAATGAATATCTTTCAAGGGGATGAATATGCATTAACAGGTAAATTATAAATGACAACCATTTAGATATTTAAGTAATGTTTATCTACATTTTAATATATGTCATTCAGTTGTAAGGAACAAGATAAATGAGGAATATAGGAAATATATGAATGTTACAAACTCAGCAGCTATTGAAGAGGTAAAATTTATTTAATAAATTTATTTTGTTAATATTTCTTTAGTTCTTAGATAACAAGCAGTCAGAAATTAACACTATTTAATCATATTTAACTTATATACTCCTTCATATTTTATAATTGTCTTAATTCCAAATATTTGTTGAATACTTGTTGAACATTTTATAAACAAGCATCTTGCTTTGTATCTGAGTTTTTAGTTCTTAAACTAGGAAAAATAGCTGCTGTATTGAGATGCATGTTCTAACAATTAATTAGTTAAAAGAGTTATTTAAATCTTTATGAATGAGAATTTATTTCAGGTTACTTTTTGATGGATTGGTTGTGTTTTTCACAAGCAAAATGAAATATTTTAAATAATAGGAAAAATGTTAGGCCTAGTAATATTTTACAATTTTTTGGAATAGGTAATAATTTATTTAAGTATTATTCACAATCATAGTAAATATTATTTAACCGAACAGTGAAATTGTTAAGTGAGTGTCAAGAGACATGTGTTTGCAAAGCATGAATATGAAATTATATTAGAAGTTTGGAAATTTCTCAGCAAAGCACTTTTGCTATTGAAGTTGTGAATTAGATGTACCTTATCTCAGAGAATAATTATTATCAAATTTTAAACATATTTATATGATTTTATAATTTTTATCTCGCAAGTCAATTAATCTTGGATAGTATCATGTTACTCTATGTTCATATAACTAAATTTAATATATAATTTTACAGAAGTATTGTAATATGAATATTATTTCAGTTAGACAAATTTGGCAAGGAAGTGGAACATGAATTGAGAACAACTATAATACAGGCGGTTGAAAAGGAGCCAGGAATATATGGTAATAATTTTAAAATAACAATATTTCATTTATTGTATTATAATAATACTTTATAATGAATTTTATAATTTGATTTAGTTATTGAATACATCATACAATTTCAGCACTCCGACTCACGAAAGATCACCTAGTAGACAATGTACCTTTCAAGAATTGTGAGGAACTGCATTCTAGTGGTAATTGTAATTTAAAAAAAGATACAGAGGATAAGACGAAAAAATAATTCAATCTTAGTTAATGGCTAATTATTATGAGCTGTGAAAGATTAATTCAGTTGAAATGTTTATTAAAAATAAATAATTAACTTAAGATTCGTGCATAACGTTTTATTGAATATTTTATAGTACAATTATACATGTATATTCGTAAAGAATTGTTGTACTGTCATCAGAATTAATAATAAATTATTACGAGTTTATTTAAATCAGTAACATCAATTCAATTGGTTTTTTTCGCAGTAGAATATATATAATATTTCTAACATTTTCAGTAATATGAGAATAGTTGCATATTAGGCGATCTTGAACTTTCAACTATGATTCTTCAGCTCCTTCTACTTTCATCCTGAAAAGAACACATAAATATTTGAAAGTGTTGAAATAATATATCTTTAAGATGAACATACCTTAGTCAAAATGATATTTCAAAAGTAAAGTCATTATTAGGAAAGTGTAGTCTTGACTTACATTTTTTATTTCCAATGTTACTTGTGTTACTGATGTTTCACTAATGGAAGCATATAAAAATACTTCAAGTCTCTGAGACATTTTATCCCGATATACATGGGTTTTTTAATTCATTGTAACAGTTTCAATGTTACTTGAAATTACAGTGTAGGAGTTTGGTTAGTACATGTATAATGTTCTTGGTGCAAACCTAAGATGACATCAATTATTTTATGTTATTCGAAGGATGATTAACTTTAAACAATAAAGTAAATGATATACTAACACATGCTCTGGATGGTTACGAATTTGGTCAAGTAAATCTGCTGGTCTAATTTGATCTGTGCAGATACGATGTACTGCAGTAAACAAGGGGAATTTCTCTAGTAAATTACGACCCTTTAACATTCCATGAACTTCATCAGCTGTAGCTGGTCCTTGTAACTTTTGTCCACCTAAAAGTTCATCTTCGAGTGTTTTAATCGTCTGTAAAAAGAATATAACTTTTTAGTTTCAAGTAAACTGGAAGATAAGTTCATTAAAATCGAATACATAGAAAACTTTTTGCTTTGAAAATGTTTCATACTTTGCCAGTTTTTACATATTGCTCGCATACTCTGCGATTTCTGCCTCCATAGCAGGTAGTGATTAAATCTGCTACACCACAACTTTCAAAGAATGTTGATAGCTTCGAACCACTGTAGAAAGTGTCGACAAACTTTACCATCTCCATCAGTCCTAATCTGATCACGGCTGCTTTCGTGTTATCTCCTAGACCCATACCATCTACGAAACCAGCTGCGCAAGCCACAATGTTCTAAAACAAAAATTGCAATGCACCTGTAAAATTTTTGAAACTTTGTTTTAATAGTATTATTAATTTTTTAATTTACCTTCAATGCTCCGCATACTTCAACAGCTGCGCAGTCATCTACAACTACTACTCTGAAATTGGGTGTTTGAATAACATCTCTTAACAGTGGTGCTAGTCGTTTATCTTTGCAACCTAAAATATTTAAGATAACATGGTTTAATTAATTTTACCATTCATTGTCAGTATTTTAAAATTCTCTAATATTTTTTAAACAAAATAATGTTAATAAGAAGTTTAGTCGGATTTTTGTAACAGGGTAATAGAATATTCTATAAACTATTTTCCTCTAATATGTTTCTGAAACTTTGTATTTGCATTATTGCAACATAACATGGGTAGTTGAGAATTGCAATAATTATAGGATTAATTATTTTATAATTAACGTATTAAATATAAAAGTGTTCCAAAATTCTTTATTAGATAATACACAAGGTAATTCTAGTTAAATATTAATTACCAATGGTAGTTTCACAAAATTTCTCTTCTGCAACCTCGTTGGCCAAATTTGCACCCATTAAAACATAACATTGAATTCTCAGGTTCTTTTCAATAATTTTAGAAATTAATTCGATATTTGTTCCATCTCCTCGATCAAAACCCTTAGCACAAATTAAAATATGTTTATTATATCACATTTAGTCGAGTATTCTTAATTTAATATTCCTTCCGGGCTGTGTACCTTGATTAATGATAAACCAACGGCCGTTGGTTTAATTTTATCTAGCAATGTTGCACATAATGTTCGTATAAATTGATGGGGTATTACAAATATTAGGATATCCGCATCTTTTGCAGCTTCAACGACATCAGGAACGGCAACCTGAAATCGATACATTATTATACACAACTCTGCAACTATTTAATAGTATTGTACCTATCCATAAATCTTTCAAAATTTAAAGATTTTTATTTATACAATTAAGTCATGAATAGATGTTACCTCTTTAACTTAATTATCGAAAAATAAATTTAATACGTCAACACATTTTTAGTTCATTATAAGTAGAACATAATAGACACGTTTAGATTAGAGTAATAGATTAACATGACGAAATACAAACGGTCGATGCCATTTGCATCATGTAGCGTGAAGGTATAAAGGCAACGCGCGTGAAAATCGAACGCAGCTAAAGATCGGAGCTAACGATAACAAATCAAGCGCTGTGATATCAATCATTGTTGATTTTTAAAGTGTTCTTTTTAACTGTATTTACCTCATAACTGAGTCAAATTGTAAATCCAGTTTGGGTTGTGTGAATTTTGATATAAAATACTTGAAGTCTGTGTACGTGAAGATGTAGTACTGCATGTAATACTTTAAGTGCCTATTAATTGATGCTTAACAGCTAAAGTTGAAATCATTAAAAAATCGTTTGTTATTATCGATTGACTGCTAATCTTATCATGTTTCTGAAACAGAATAGTGTCACGAAAACCTACTTTAAGTTTCTTAAATGCATTGGTATATGTATCCGTAAATAAGGCCAGAAGCAAAGAAGAAAAACTAATAAAACTAAAATATTTAGTTTTATTATACATTTTACGAATTTTACTATACATATCTGAATTTATTATTAAGTTCTGTATTATAATTATCTTAAAGTAACTGAATAATATATCCTCTGTACTAATTCTGATTATGTAGGGAGTCATTAACAATACGTAATCAAACGGGATCAGCATTACCGAAGTGTGAGTAATATATTTATTATAATAACAAAACTAAAAATTATTCGAAAATACATCATATTTGTTTCTTATAAAAAAACCTTTTTCGAGATCAGTTTAGCCTGAAAGATTTGTTATTAAAAGCCGTAAAAATTGTATTTTGACATTTTTATCCATATCTAATAGTTTAAAAAATATTCATTATTTCATTCCAGGAAGATTCTTTTCATCTCTTCGATAGGAATTCGATATTAGAAGAATTTCAAAATATTGTTACATTATATGCAACTAATTGAACTTATTAAAAAAGGAAATATATTTTATTGAAGTTTGTTCAATTTAAGGTAACATTTTTATTTTTCACAAAGATAGCTAATGTCATACGTGTTCCCATAACTAAACATTATTTAATCTTAGTATCAATTAGATAGTGTTCGAACGATATATACCTATTACTAAACATAGGGGAATAAACTGTGTAAGGTCTATGGCCCGTAATAAACAGATTCATGCGCCAAATATGACTCACAAATTCTTGAATCAAAGTTGTCGCGTTGTGACCCACATTGTGTATACGAGGATAATGCATAAATGATACATCCTGTTGCATTTTGTATAAAAGCTGTTCATATTTGAATAATTGATTAGTCAATTTTTTAACGGAATCAACGATAGAATTAATATTTGAACAGTGTGGGAAACATTAAAAGAATTTAACGAAGTATGTAGCTCGTAAAAGACACTCATTTATGAACGTCTCTAAAAACTACCCTTCACCATATTTTCAAATGAAAAGTCGATTATCAACAATTCAGAAAATCCAACAAAATTTGGTAAGCAAGGATTCTTAAGCCATCCTTTTGTACTTTAATTTAAAGAACCGTAATTGTTGAGTAACAAATGTATATCATCTTTACTATGATCCTCTTAACCTATAAACCTTAAGCCGCTTGACGTGTTACGGACTGGTACGAAAGAATCGTAACAAATTATAAAATATCAAAAAGTTAAATAAACTTGGTACGCTATTTTAAAAAATTGAATATTATTTTAATCAATCGTGCTGTTGACTTAATTAATTTTTTCTATACTATTGGGTTGTACGGAAAGTTTTTAATAAATATATACCAAAATTTAAATGCGTTGCGTTTCAATCTTCCGTCAGAATCAGTATGAACTTTCCAGACAACCCAATACATAGCGATACTAACTTCATTTAGCCTTAGACAGCGCTTTATTATCCTAATAGGGTAGTTAAAAGAAACAAGAATGATATTTGTCACTTATTCGTAAAAAATAAACTTTATATTGGGATTATGTAACATAATACTCAACATGTGTTACTTTAGATTTAATACGTTGAACGCGATCTTTAGAAGACGTTCATTGCGTTTATTTCCAAGAAGTTAGAAACATTAATGCATATTCTTTTTTCGTTTTTGCAAAACTGCTAGAAACCAATAACCGAGTCAACTGAATTCTAGAAAATAGTTTTCTTAAAATATTTCCGTAGGCTAACTTTTTATTGGAACTCCGATGAAATTAGTGTTACTAATATGTAAATAGGTATTAATGATGTATAAAAATAAGGGAAACTCACAATATTTTCCGGAAGCTTGTGGCCAGGAAGATATTTAACATTTTCATGCATTGTGTTTATAATTTCAGTCAGTTTTTGACTATTTACTATTTCTTCATAGACGTACATGGTTACACGTGTTTCAAATTTGTTGTTAAATTTCACGACATTGGCGCCCACAATTTTTGCAATAGCAGAACCCCTATAATAATAAAAGTTAGTGACTGCTGCAAACGTCTTTTGTTACAAAATTTATGAAACTGAAGATAAACTTCTTTTTTGAAAATTCTATGCATTGCCTTAAATGAAAAATATAAAAATTTTATATTATAAATTTAATATTTTCAAAGATAAACAAATTGATAAAAATATTTAGTACATTCACTTATATATATATATTACAAATAATGTAATAACGAATGTGTTACAAAATAATAGAAAAATTTACATTATATATATTTTATATAATTTTGTTTTTAAATTTTATCTTGAATCTTAGAAGGGATGTTTGAGAAGGAAAATCGTTCACTATTATATTTAGCATTGGTTTATTATTATATTGGCTTAATTTTTTAAATAATAAATTAGATTTTAAAATAATTTTTTAAATTGTTAAATAGGTCAACTCTAAGATATTTTCATATAAAATTTAATTTCTTTTTATATGCAGTCTCAAGGGACATTAAAAGAAACTTTATTGGACTTTAGCGGAAGCAGTGTCCGACGGGTCTGATCAAGTATTTAAATTAATACATTATTTAAAATAAAAGTGTGTATACCAATTGCCACTTCCAACAATGCATATTCTTTTCTTCGCTGGGGCAGCCATTCTGTAGAATTTCGGGTATCACAGAATTCAATGTTCACAAAATCGAAAGGAAGTGAAGCACTTAACGTAGGCCAATGTTACAATTCGCTTATTTTCGGGCGCCGATGTTCGATTGACTGACTGACCGATTAACTTACAAACCAACTTCAGCCTTCTTTGACCTTAGTGGCGATCACAAATTATTTTCTAACGGTTGGCGTACGCTGTTGTGGACCAAGGCCAACATGAACGCAATCGCAAACCGTGGCCAGGTTGAATGTTAAAATTAGCAATAGTTTGATAATACATTCGACATATTGTAAAGATTTCAATGCAATACGTTAACCTTGAATTTACAATTTATATCACATTCAATGAATTAAACAACTCATCACAACCCCTTACTTCATGATCATTAACAACACTTCAGCGAACGTAAAAGTGATAATAAATAAAGGTTTAAACAACGCATTCGAAAAACAAATTTATTTTTAAAAATATAAAATTATAAGAAATAATTACAAATAGATATGTACAAATGCCTTTGAATTAATGTAAATAGATCACATACATTTTTTAGCTAAATGTACACATAATCATTCTTTTTAGATAACAAGAAATGTTATGTAATTTTACAAACGGGAAATATAATTCAACTATATATCTGTTAAAGCATAATTTCTCTTTAGCGACCACCAAAAAACCGGATCTATGTATGTTTATACATACGTTCTTAATACTTTTAAAACATACTGATAGTATGAAAACTGATGACATTATTAATAATGTAGATTTGTAGATTTTTCGAGACTGAAAATGTTGTACTCATGATTATAGCAACTGCTTTCTCTGTACCATATCAAATTGGTATGAATATTCCATATGTTAAATCACACCTCAAAAATAATGTATAAATTTATAACAATTTTTTAGACATTAATACACCCATATCATCCCTCTTCCGTGTCCTCTAGCATAATCTTCACAGATGGCATCTCGGTGCAGGTAGTTGCGGCATTGATGCGTTAACGTCATCGTCCCTAAATAAGCGGAATACAATTAAAAATAGATATCTTTTAATCGCAACAAATGATACAGCCGAACATCATGTATTGTTACACCCGTAAACATAGATTCCATTTTACACACATCGGAGAAAGTCCTGTTTCATAGTAATAATTAAAACTATAATGAAACGATGTTCTAACAGTATGGTCACAATTTTTTACATAAACATTAGTGTTGGTTTTGGAATAAGGGCAAAAATATGACTCTAAACTAAACAAAAGTAAAATAATAAATAACAGTCATATATTTAACTTTCATGTTACATTGCATGTGATAACTTCGATTCCATAAAATAACAATTTACAATAATCTACAATTTCACAGGTTAAACAACTCATTATTTTTTTGGTACATAAAACCTACAATAACCAACAAAATCTCGCTGATACAAGTCTGTTCATATAATATTTATATCTTGTATAACATGTTTCATAAAATTTTCATTAAAATATATAGTAGCACAAACTGTGCTTTTATATATTTTGTCTAACATTTCATTACACTACCGTTTTACTAATATGTATGGTACAGTAGTGTTCTAAATATAATTTATTAGTTTAAATAAACTAGTGATGCTATTAGGGTGTATTGAAAATATTCTTTATGAATTATGACACACAATTAAAATCACAAAATGGATGATAATGCGAAGGACTGAATAGAGAGTGACAAATGAATAACAATTCGATTAGTATTTGAAATGATTTGAAAAATATATGGTTAAAAGATTATAATATTGATTAGTTACCATGGTCCTCCTTCTTTTTCTTCTTCTTCTGATTGCATAATATTACATTTACTAATTTACTTATTGAAATACGCAAAAGAAATTACATCTTTTAAAAATACAATCATTAGATGTTACAAATTTAATTTATTATATATTTACTAAAAGGCATTCTTATACATCTATATAGTATTTTAAAAAGAAGCTGTTTCATGTTTAAACATTTCATACACCCCGCAAAGCATAGGAACAACAAATATTCATGCAAAATAAGGCACCTAATTTTACTATTTAAAACACTTATTTGTATCAGTAAAACATATGATTATTCTTTAAGATCATTTGGCTGCAACATGTAGGTTCTTATTCATAAAAAAATAGATTTGTTTATGATATTAAAAGCGATTTTTGTATGTTCTCTCTTTTACCACCAAAGTCATTGTGCACATATACGAAATACTTTACTGATAGAAATAACTCATGTTTTATCTTGTACATAATAAATGGAATAACCGAGTTGGTCACAAAAATATATATCTACTATTCTTGTACACAGCACAGTGACTAATTTGTTTTTTACACGTATGTACACGTTTTTACATATCATACATGCTAATTTTAATCGTTTTAGTGACTACATACAGTTCTACTCAACTTTTTCGTAATTAATGAAGATATAACAGCAATATTAGCATAACCTGGACCATGGTTTAAAGAATTATTACTGCAACGGTAGACGAAGATCTTTTTTTAAAATTTTTCACTAAAATACTGAATCTTGTAACAAATTGCAAACGTAAAAGCTTATATATTGGACGCAGTCACAATGAATAATATTAATACGTATTACGTATTTACATAACATTCTTTTGTTGATATGTTGAATGCTTTTTATGAGTTATGGCACAAAAATATTTGGAATCTAATTTGAAAATTAAATTGTATAATACGCCAAATAAAATAACTATCAGCCTATATCATATTCAGATAGAGGTCAGATATTGCAACTAATCCACCATTAGTTTAGTTGGAGACAATTAAGCTTACATGTGTTCTGGATGGTTGCGTATGCATTCAATTAGTTCCTGTGGTTTAATCTCACCAATACAAATCCGGTGTATAGCTGTGAAAAGAGGGAACCTATTTTCCATGTTTTTCAGTGACAACATGTAATTTACTTCTTCGGCTGTGAAGGGACCTTGCAGTTTTTGGCCGTTTAACATCTCCATTTCCAATTCAGCAATTGTCTATAAATATAATGTTTTTATGTTTTACATGCGTTTTATGAAATTCGGTTGTAGGTTATATTTATAACTATTTATACAGGGTGTCATGCTATTACTAGCCAATGTTCTTCTTGCAAATGTTATATGTAAGAAAAAAATGAAAGATGAAAGAATAATACTGTTTTTTTACCAGTAATACTGTACATAAATTATATCTTTACAAAATATTACATACAAAGTATTCATATATTTTCTTCCATTTCTGACCTTGTATGAACTTGAAGGTTATTTTTTTGTATACAAATGAATTTGCTTGACACACACTTTTGTAAGATATATAACAATATAAAGCATTTTATTTATAAAATTGAAAATCACCTATTTTTTTCTAATATTATTTATTACAAAGACGCTGGCTAATAATAGCGTGAACGTCCTGTATATTTACTATTTGATGATCTAACCTTGCCAGTTTTAACAAATGCTTCTGAAACTTTACGATTACGCCCGCCATAACATGTTGTAATAAGATCTGCTACACCACAACTTTCAAAGAAAGTAGCTAGTTTTCCACCAGGGAAA
This sequence comes from Agapostemon virescens, assembly GCA_028453745.1. Classification (NCBI taxonomy): domain Eukaryota; kingdom Metazoa; phylum Arthropoda; class Insecta; order Hymenoptera; family Halictidae; genus Agapostemon; species Agapostemon virescens. The sequence continues at coordinate 8,189,098 of CM052092.1, forward strand.
AAGACGTCGACAAATTTAATCATTTCCATAAGTCCCAATCTGATAACAGCAGCTTTTGTATTATCACCTAATCCTAGACCATCAACAAAACCAGCTCCACAAGCAACTATGTTCTGTTAACAATTAAAATAGCAGAAACATCAATGTACAGTTAAAAGCTGAAAACAATTTGTGTTCAGAAATCGTTGGAAAAACGTTTTACATTTTTAAATTAATTTATGAATTAATACGAAATAGCTTGTTTACTATTTAAAGAGAACATTTTTATAAAAAATAAAGTACAGTACTTTTATAACAAAAATAAGTAAAATAAGAATAATAAAATAAAGTAATTATAGTTACCTTTAATGCTCCACAGCACTCAACTGAATCAACATCTTCAACAACTACAACTCTGAAATACGATGTTTGTATTAAATCTCTTAATGTAAGCGCCATATCTTTGTCCTTGCAACCTGAAAATAAAATATAATAAATAATATAGTTTCAGTTATTCAATTGAAAGAATTACTTTTATTAAACAGAGTTAACAAGGATCATTCAAATTCATATATAAGTCAATGAATTCGTTTTTTTTTTGTTCCATGTTTATGTTGAATATTTAGCATGTCGTAACACGCAACTAATTAAAATTAATGAGTTGAAAGTATACATGTGGGATAAAATAAAGTTTTATCTGTATGTCTTGAGTGGTAGCTGTCTTTTTTAGAGCAGATGTTAACTTACATATTGACTCACAGGCTTAATTAAAGTGACTTTTAATGTATAATTGGGACCAATTGTTAGCCAATCTGGTAACTTCAATTCAGATAGATTTATTCTAATTTAACATCTGTAGACGGCTTTGACAAGTCGAATTGAGTCTCAAGATAAGTGAAGTCGTAAATTAATATCTCAGGGACACGGGATTTAATCATCGAGATAAAGACAGTCGTAAATTAAACTTTAAAAATCGGCATCGATTGATGTCATTCGACTTGTTTCGATGTTTACACCTCTTGAGCTACAAAAATTTTTGGAATATAAATTTCAAAATCATTCTTTGACATTCTTACAAAATTCCTAAACTCGTAGTTGCCGTTTTTACTTAAAAATTTACATATCCAGGGATGTTCAAAATGCTTTTGCTTTCTTTTTCTTCACAAATTTACACATACATGTCTTTAGTCATGTTGTTGGGTAAATGCTAAAACAGTAGTTTAAATGCAGTATAGTTTCCGACATAAACAGTTATTGGAATTTTCAGAGACTCTTTAGTAGAAGCTATAAACATTAAGCTTTATAAATAGATTATACATTACCTATAGTTGTCTCGCAGAACATTTCTTCAGCTACTTCAGAAGCCAAGTTTGCCCCCATTAAAACTGCCATTGGAATATTCAATTCTCTAGCAATTATATGGGAAATGAGTTCAATTCCACCTCCCTCTTTTTTATCAAAGCCCTGTAGAAATTTTATAGTTATAGAAAACTGTTGGAGTAGTTATTTTGTGTATAGATTATATCAATAAATACAACTCAAATAGTAAAAACAAGGTGAATCTGATTGAATAAGAATTTTATTGAAAGCAGACAATTTTTAGTAATTTGAAATAGTATAGAATAATTAGAGGTGCATGAGAATCTGATAGTTGGAATAGGTCAAGAATTAAATAAAGAATTAAATTGAGAATGATAATACCGAATAAAATATTTGGTTTTAAAATTTCTGGAAATTTTTCAGTAAACATAACATACACAGTACCTATAAGAAATTGAACATTCTACTTACAACAATATGTTATGTCTTGACTGTGTTAATATACAATTCCAATATACTTTGGAATTATTATACTTTGTGGAACAAATAAATATGTTTAGTTCTGAATGTTCAATTATATTACAAGAATAGATTAAGTTAATACCTTTATCAAAGAGAGGCCAACTGCTGTAGGCTTAATATTTCCTAATAGTGTTTTACATATTCTTTGAATGAATTGATGTGGTATTACGAAGACTAGAATATCAGCATCCTTTGCAGCCTCTACTACATCCGGAACAGCCACCTAGACCATAATATATTAATTTTGACAAATGTACTGAAAAATATGATGCTATGTTGACCCTTTTAAATGACTTTTTTTTATTTGAACAAAAGAGCTTCTAAATAGATGAATATAAGACATACAGAAAAAATGTATATTATAATATCTACAGCACACTATTTGTTTTTAAGATGTTTTTAATATAGAATTGCTGTAAATACAAGCTCAATTATCAATCAAACAAAAAATTAAAAAATTATTGATGACAGTTATATATCTTCTAGATATATATACATTCTTTATTGCATACACTATTTATTGTAAGGATTATCTAATAAACCTTCAAATAAACGACTGATTATTTCTTATCAAGCATCAAACACCACTTATTTATGTTATACAATCGTATCTTTTATCTTGAGTGATAGATTAGATTTTTTAAATAATTTAAAAAAATTTTCATTTCCAATGATCAAAGTGTAAATATCTGACTTATTTACAGATTAACATTCTTAATCATGCAAAGTATTCTTATCTTACTTTTGTTTTTTCCAATTGATTTATAAAAATTTCGATACGCATACTCAACTTGCTAATTTAAATATGAATAATATGAGAATGCTGTATCTATGAACAGTTATAATGCCACTTATAATTTATTAACCATTATTATCATCCTTCAGGAATCTTTTGAAGAAGACAACACTTGTGTGCATCAACATAAGCAAAGATCTACAGGGGAATGAAATGTGTAATTTATTCATTTTGTAAGGGACAGGATACTAAAGTGGATGCCAAGGCAATTGTTCACTCAAAGTCAGTTCCCTGATTGCGGGGGACTCTATCAGTTACATAATAGACTATTTTCACTCCTAAGATATGTTCCTTCTTTCCTCTCAAGCTATATTGAGGAAAAAACATTCCTAAGTTATCTCAGAGACTTTATAAACAAGTTTTTCTCTCACACGTGATCAGTATTTTAAATATAAATTACTTAAAAATTCCAAATTATATAACTTTGTTGTGTCTATTAATTTATTGCAAATAATAAAATTTACTGTTTTAGTATTCAGATATTTTCTTTAGGACTATAAAACTTTAATTGTCAGAAATATCTTGTTTACTATATTGGCTGTGCATTGTTATAAATTATAAGTTTTTATTTTTTATTTAGATAAATAAGTAAATAATTAAATTTTTTTGTTGCTTGTCCATAGATGAAAAGACTTCAGCTAAAGTTAAATTGTTGAAATTTTTTTAATCAACTATATAAATCTATAAACAATAGCAGCATGTATCAGCTGTTTTTTTTAATACAGCTGATTACAGTTGTATAAATGCTATATGCGATATTCTATTATTCATATTGAAGTATAAACATTTTCCAATAAATATCTATACGCTTTGTTACATAATTATTGTATATACTTTGTTAATAGTATTTTTATATTAACACTATTAATCCAATCTCAAAATGGTATATTGAAATGTACATTAGTAGGAACTAATTTTTATTGGCAACGCTGGAATTCGTTTAAATTTGTTCAAAGCATTGAGCTAAAGCGGTTAAATCTCCTATTTGGATATAGTGATTGAAGGTTGTGAGAATACGTGGTAGATATAAACTATATAAAGCATCCAGAGTTACGAATCAATATAACCTCCGTCGCCTTGGTCGCGGTCAAGGTTCTGCAGTGCGAAAGCCATTGGTATTGAAAATTCGGTAATTATGTATGGCAAAACATGTTATGCACATATTTATTTGAGATAATTTAACACGAATCGTAAAAAAAACATTTTTGTTTTGCGAGAACCGCGAACATCGATACGCGTTTTGTAAAAACGAATTTAAATTGTACATTTCGAAATGACTTTATCCTATTTTATTCTGTTGGACCATTATGCGTTTAGTTTCGAGTATAATAAAAAAAAACTGTCCGTAAGATTACGATAACGAAAAGAATTTAAGCAGACAAAATATAGATAGACGCGTACATGTATACAAACGTAGATAAACTATACATACATATTTCTTATCTCACGAGTCATGATTACGTAAACGTGAATTAAGCTTGTCTTCATACATATAATGCGGAAGCATTTATTTACACTGTCCATTCAACACAAGGGACGTACCAGAGTATATTTTCAAATGATTGATTTATCTGAACTGGAAAATGATTTTTATTCATAGCGGATTTGCATGTAAATAAACAATGGACATTATGAAAACAATTTTTCAAAGACGTCGTATTAATTTATTTATTAAGATCTATGGTGACATTGTACTTCTACACATGATTTGGGAGATCATATACTTGACGTTAACAACATTATTCACATTATTAATAACAGATTATTCAACATAAAGAAATTGGTTAATGATTGACAATGTAATATCTCGCGACTTTTTAATTTCTAAGTGAAAAAGAAAAAATTATGAATGTTTAAAAATTAATATTTTCGTTGAAAACAAATATAAAAAGTAATGTTAGCAAGCGATTCGACTGTACGTCGAAAGACAATTATATTACAAATTATCAAAACGAAATATTTTGTTGAAAAAAAAAATATATAAATAAAATAACTACTTACCACGTTAGGCGGAAGCTTATGACCCGGAAGATACTTCACATTTTCGTGCGTCTCATTGATAATTTCGGTTAGTTTTTTTCCGTTGATAATTTCTTCGTACACATACATAGTAACGCAATCATCGAAGATGCTTTGCGTACTAGCATTTGATCCAACTATCTTCGCGATAGCCGATCCCCTGGAAACCATATATGACAGGAAATGCATTACGAAATTAACAATTTCAGTAAAAAAAGAAACTCATGAAACTTTATTATTTACTTAAATTTTTACATACACAAAAAACTGTCAATGAAACATCTGTGAAAAGTCATGAATTGTAAACTTTTATTGTCGAACGTATAGAACATGAGATTTTCATAAATTCCGTAAAAATCGTTTAAACAC
>CM052092.1:8209211-8253790 GCA_028453745.1 Agapostemon virescens
AAAAAAAAAAAATATGCATTTCTATTTAAAGGAATGATGCAACTGTTAATTGCACATGCACTGCTGCATCTAAAAAAAAATTAAAGGCCTACAGATGTAGTGCTCTTTGAACGATTTGTCTTTCTTCTTCGGCATTTTTTCGTAAATGCAATAATAACGGAATTATGACTTGAAATTGTCTGAATATTGTCTTGTCAATATATCTAACCTCGCATTAGGTTTATAAATTATAATTTTCTCGATAACTATCGTGCACATCTTCGTACATATTGAAACATTACTGTACACGATTAAATTTAATCTTATCGTGTATCGCCACTACGTATTATCACTAATAACGGAAACGTCGTTGCACAAATATCGAACTGCAGCAATTTAGATTAATTATCGAATCGTTGGTAAAAGATTTTGTACGTGTGCGGCGGGTGTGTTTCTCTTTCGTTTCGCACAGTTTTCGAATAAAAGAGATCCCCGTCTATAGAAAAAAATGGGTCACCTCGGTGAAACAAAGAATTATCGATTTATTAATTGCATTTCGTTCTATTACACTATTTTCTTCGTCTGTATTTTGTACTACAAAAGGTTCAGTCATGTACCTCATCTGACCAAATTGATTCTTCTTTACGTAAAGGGAATATATGAAAACAATTCTCCGCAAAGCGTCAATTCGAAAAGGCAAGCAAAACAAGCAACACAAACACTGATTTTTATCTCGTATATAATTATGCCTAGGATAAGAATGATTAAACGTTAACCCATCGAGGCACGATAATTTCAAATTTCGAGTGCATATTTTCACGCATTAACACTTTGACTGCCGTGTCACCCGCGTATGGGTGACAGAGTAATTTGTCCATTTTTAAAAATAAACTTGTACATTAACATAATCGTTGCACTACATTTAGTTGAAATCTGAAGAATACGAGAAGGTCGAAGGATAACTATGTGTCGTACATTTTCAAGTTTAAGTTGTTGTTTCATCAAATAAATTACTTTGATTTTGTGGAATTTTTCAGGTTGTTCTTCTGGCAGTTAAAGTGTTAAAAAGTTTGGGACACTTTTAAATCTTTGCACTCGAACGGTGACACCGTGGCGCCACTAAAAATTGCAACGCTATTATTTAAAATAATTTTTACATCACTATGCTTGCATCTAGGAAAGTGATAACAGTTTCGCTGTTGTAAAAACGAGTGATAGTAAAAACCTGAATGTGCATAAGTGGAAATACGATCACGTAAAGTGAGATTTTCGAGACCAGAAGACACGCCTTGGTTTTCCGAAGGTAAAACAGCTTCGAGTGCAAAGGGTTAATAGCAACGTGCCTCAAAGAGTTAAACGGCGCCAGTAATTGTGAGTGTATAACGTTCCACTAAACATAAACGTTTAAAGAGTTAGTGTACGACATGCAAAAAAAAAGAAACGAAGAAAAACAAAGAAGAAGAAGAAGAAGAAAAAGAAGAAGCTTTACTACAGAGAATATGTTAAACAAAAATACGTAGATTATTATATACATACCCATGGCCAGACCATCATCATTTTTGTTATTTACATAAATAAAGTGACTGCATAATGATTTTTCATATGTAAGAAAAATAAAACAACTGTTGTTGCCAATATGTACATAGATTAGCAGATACAACGATTCGTATTATACTTTACTTTTGTTTGGAGCATTATTATTGTAACACAAGTGTTCGATACAGTTTGAAGGGCTTGGTTCTTTTATTGTTTCTTTAAAAAAAAAAAAAAAAAAAACGAATTGGATAAAATACGTTACGTAGGCGATATCAAACTGTATCAACTGTTATATACAATATTACCGATGTACGCTTTTATATCGATTTGTATCGTGATCATTTCACACGTATACCAATTCTAAAACAATTGTTTAGTGATTGTTATTTGATCAAGCAAACAGTCGCATCTGTCATTGAACATCTAATGGCCGCTTAAGCAATAATATAATTTATCTTTTTTTATGATAATTGCCTTTCACTACCATTATGCACAGTTAATTTATAAACCTTCGATGAACGTACCTAATTTAGTAACAACAGAAAACATTGATTTTTATGAACACAACATGTCAATTGCGATTAATAATCGTCTAATTATTAATCATGTAATTAAGTAAGTACTTTCGTGTATAGAAATATGTGAATTACTGTTGCCACATTTTCAATTTAAGTTTTACACACATATATAAACATTACTATTAGATGTATCGTCGATCGTACATATACGGAGTGAGGCACCTAAAACCGGCCACTTGAATAACTTGACTGCTGTTGCTAAAAGGACAAAATGCATCAGGCCAAAATTATTTGGTATCGAGGGGCTGATCATCCGATGTTACTAGTTCTTTGATAGGTGGAGGCGTCAAGGAGATACGAAGGTCATCTCTGTTTTTTTTTTAATGGAGCGATATGTTTTTTACTTATTGCGTTGTCCGGAAAGTTCGTGTCGATTTCTTTTCGGTAGATTGAAACGCAACGCATTTAAGTTTTGGTATATATTTATTAACTCTTTGCACTCGAAGCTGTTTCAACTAGAAGACCAAAGAGTTTCTTCTGACCTAGAATATCTTCATTCTACATGAATTATTTCACTTTATGTATACGGGTTTTTTATTACTATTACTCGCCCTTTCAACCGTTAAATTTTTATCAATTTCTTAGATATAAAGGTTGCAATGTTAAAATTGTTTTAAATAATAGTGCGTCAATTTTTCGTGGTGTCTCAGAATCACCATTCGAGTGCTAAGGGTTAAAAATAAAAATAAATCGGCTCGAACTTTCCGAATAACCCGATACATTCTGATAGAGTATTCCAAGACGATTACAGTGATCTATTGGAAAGGTCGCTCGTGGCCCGGGTTAAGCCGATTGCGATGGAAAATAATTTACTTTGAGGAAACGATCGAGCACCGTTGATTTATTCATCCAACGGTAATACACGACTAATGCAAGTGTTCAAAACGGCGACCTCGAACATTGATGTACGTTCTGAACCGTTGCTTGGCGGACAATACGGCATGTTGAATTTCAGTTGCGTTTATCGCGACGCAAGCTCTTCTTACACGCTTTCCCGTATCTTCTTTGATCGTTGGTATTTCATTGTACACTTGTCGCTTTAATTGTCCCCAGAAATAGAAGTCCAGAGGTGTTAAATCTGGAGAACGTGCGAGCCATTTATGATTTCCTGCGCGATCAATCCAACGATTTCCGAATGTCGCGTCGAGGAATCGAGTAATTGCAGAATCAGCAGGACATTCGGCTTAACCTTTTGAGGCACGGAATTATAGAAAATAAAATTGCAAGTAGTGATTGCAAAATTTCGAGGGGGGTTCAAAAAATATCCCACGGTGTACTTTCGCGCGTTAGAAAATTGGGACACTTTTAATACCACCGTGCCTCAAAGAGTTAAGCCACAGACCACGAATGCCCTTTCCAATAGGTCACAGTATTGGTCTTGAAACACTCTACCAGAATGTAAGTTAAAAATATATCGTTCCATTTTAAAAAACAGTGATGACCTTCGCATCTCCTTGACGCCTCCACCTATCGAAGAGGCATTTTTTCCTGTTACCTATAGCAGCGAAGTTATTCAGGTGGACCGTTTTAAGTACCTTATCCGGTACACTATTAGACGACAACGTAGTAATGATTAATTATTTAATTTAATATGTAGCAACAGATACATAAACGTGTGAAAACAATACTTGACAACTTCAGAAAAGTGTAACACATCTGAATATTCCACTTGACAGTGAATGTTTGTTCATTGTTAATATCGTAAACATAGTTTCGTTTTGTAAGGAATTAATGTAAGAAAACTTTTCAAAGGTTTAGTGACTAGAAATATTAGTGTTCCTTTTCGACTAGAGGACTTTGCTAGGTAGCTACTGGCAAAAAAAACATAGATCAAACAAATTTGCAAATTCAAATAACGGTTGATAACAGCTTGCCTGAGGGGATTCCTATAGTGTGCTCCTATGGTGTCTGCCGTAGTATACAGGTGCTGTAACCACAGAACACACTGACGTATTGTGCCCTCTACTTAATCTATATTCGTGTGCATATCCTAATTACACAAAAAAAATAATTCTCATAAGCTCTACAATATCTGAACACAGCCTAACATTTTATAAAATACATAAATGTCCGTAGAGTGAACATTCAGCACAATATTCTGCGTCTTTTATCATCGTCGTAAGTATAATCGGACCCAATACCATAGCAGAGTGGAGAACAATCAATTAAATTAGTCAAAATAAAAAAAAAAAACTTTCAAAAAATTCAATTTATAAAGTATTCGTAGATTAGCAACGCTTCTCAAAATACAGGACGTAAGGATTTCCCAAAATTCGAAAATCTGCATGAAAATTGCTATGACAAATTTTACGTTTCAATGCGTCCAAAACGTCGGAAATTATTTCTTATGGATCACCGAAGAGACAAAGGTGACTTACCAGAGTATTTAAAGAATATTTTTCAACGAACGTAAATTGAACAATAAATAAAAATAGCATAGTTATGCGTGTTTTCGGTGATCGTATGCTAAACTGATCGCTCAATATTTTTACAGATAGTCAAGCAAACGCGTATAAAATATTTTAGTAGATTGCTAAAATCGTTACGTCCTATATTACAGTAGTGCTCGGTTAAATCACAACTACCTCAGTGAAGAAGGCTAGACACTAACGACCGCAACGCGTGCAATGCCAGGACTAGAAAAAGTGAACGAAAACTAAGGAATATTTGATTTTCAATAATCATCTTATTATCTCCTTAAACGTAGCGCCAACAGCTAGCTGAGATTCTGCCGATTAAAACGAGCCCAAACACGTGATGAATCGGACTAATCCGATCGATTTCATGTACCGTTACCTCCACTACCGACTTTCCCTGACTCGCACACGCGAGGGAGTGGAGGGGTAGCTCGAGCGTCGATAGGTCGCGAGCAATCAGTTCTGCGGATCTGACTTAAATCGCTAAAAATAGTCCGATTTACATCGTGTTTGGGCTTATTTTAATCGGCAAACTCTCGGCTATCCATTAATGCTACGATTACGGCGATAAAACGAATTCCTTTCATCGCACGCTTAAATTTTCCAGCCGTGACCTTCCTTTGGAAAGCCGAGTCGACGTATCACGTTTACTTGGCTCTCGTTCGTTATACCGATTGGTTTATTCCGTCAAGAAACGCTCGGATTCTTCGAGAAGGAAGGATGTACCGTTCGCAAGTATTGGAATGTCGGTGTCTGAACTGATGTAAATTGAACCGAGCACCACTGCGGTCGAATTTACACCGCATTTAATTACCCGAGCTTAAGAGCCTGGCCGCCAGCGCGGAGGCCCTCTTCACCCAAGAGAGTGACTTGTTCTTCCTCACGGCTGGGGTCTGCCATCTGCGACACGACACCTCCATGCTCAGCCTGGCAACAGACACATGTCACCTCTCTTTTGCCCTATCTCCCGATTGGTCTTATACAGTTCATCAACGAATTTATAAGACTCACCAATCTGAACACAGGCGATCATTAAACCGTTCGGTCAAGGAACAGAGAATGGACAGAAAGATTTCAAGGATTTCAGAATTTACACGTTTCAGAGAACAACAACAGAGAAGAATTGCGTACATTTCAATAGTTTCAATTTGTTCGACTCGACGAAATCAACTAACAAATCAACCCGTTGCGCACCAATTATCCGTTTCGTATTTTGCCAGAGAAAAAAAAAGTACACCAATGCCTCGGTACATGTGCAACCATGTTTTCGAGAGGATTCTAATTCGATTGGAAAAATTCTTCGACCTTTTTACCCTTTCTTTTTTTAACACTTTTAACTGTCATGCGTATGGGTGACAGAATTCTTTGTCCATATTTAATAAATATTAGGTTGTTCGAAAAGTAATTTCGTTTTTATTTTCAATAAAATATTGATTCGCTATATATATATATATATATATAAAAAAAAATAAAAAACAGTATTTCATAATATATTTTCGTTGCATTTGATTTAGTTGATATCTGAATAATACAAGAAGGTTGATAGATAACTATATGTCATACGTTTAAAGTTTTCAATCGCTGCTTCGTTAAATAAATAAATTTGATTTTATGGCATTTTTGAGGTCGTCGGTTGGCCAGTTTACATATTAACGAAACATTTATCAGCATATTTGTGACGTTTCTCTGATTACCCTTTCTCAAGTTTACCCGTTTAATCGAACACATAGTAGAGCCTCTACTATCCGAACGATACTCGAATTTATATTCACATGTGATCGAAGTTTGCCTCTGATTTATACATCGAATAAAATGACACGTTTTAAAACTATTACGAAACGCATGCTCGGATGGTGAAGAATTCGGATACCGGTTCGGATAATCGAGGTTCCGCTATATCGTGAATGAAACGAGTAAGCATGACCGAAATTGTGTCGTGTTTGGACTCATTCTAATCGGAAGAACGCCACGAACGCCTTGGTTAAAAGATTCGTACAGAAACGATTAGAAACAAAGTTTATTAACTTGTTATACATTTTCTCCATTCGACGCGAACGTCGAGAGTTTTAAGCGAGTTTGAGTTTGCACATGTATCGAGATATTACTGTAGCAGTATGCAAAAATAATCAAAACGATCCAATTAAAATTGTTCTTTTCGTGTCGGAATTAGAAGCCGTGGGTATTGAACGAAAACGTGCGCGTATGTGAACGTTGAATTTTAATCCGTGAAACACGATAGCGTTTGCAATATAAAAGAACCGATAAAACCGCTATATCGACGCGCAAGAAGATTAAGTCGATTGAGCCAGGGGTCATATATCGATTAAAGCAACTAAGAAAATTTTTATAAATTCCATTCCGTTTCCTTTTGACGGTATATCGTATCGTAATCCATTTACGGCTTTCAAACGCACTCGTTTTAGTAAACGCGTACAGTGAATCACAGCTAACATTTTAATATTTATATTGTAATATTGTAATCGCTGCAAATTAGAAATATTTCAGTCGCGTGAACAAATCAGAGATATAAATAATTTCAAGAAAAAAAAAAGCCAGATAGTGAGGGAACAAACAACGCTTTTAACATTTTACCGACCGGAAGTCTTTCAATAATTGCCCCGTAACAAAATGAAGCTTGAAAAACTGCTTTTACATTGTAATTTGTCACGAAATTATTAGATAACGTTACTTAGGAGGCCTTGTTGATTCGCAATAAAAATTGCTGTCGGGGTTGAGGGATCCATTAAAAAGTTTTCAACGATGAATTGTGAACTTAAAAGATTCTGAAATAATGGCCGGTCGGTAAAATGGCACTTTGACTGTTATGTCACCCATAAATGGATGACAGATCTATTGATCTGAATTTGATTTAATATTTGAATAATTATTTGATTTTAAATTGATTTTAATTTGTTTAATTAATTCAATTTATTTAATTGAAAAGTTCACGAATTAAGATGCGATTCACTTACGCGTACGCTAATTGTTAAATACCCAAAAGAAAAATTTGTTTTGTAGTTGATCCGAAACGCTACTTTTCACGCATCAAGAACAAATGCATGTTACAACTGTCACATCTCTTGTTTTCTGTTATTCTAAAAATATTGAGAAATGTTTATCTGTTCTAATACGAGAATGTGACAGTTTTTATTCGAGCTACTATCGAATACCGTTTTAACGCAAGCCGAGCAAATTACCCAAAAATATGTAAAAGACATGTTCTTCTTTTGCAGAATATTCATGTTTGCATACCAATTTTTTAAACACAATGTGAATATGTGCATGTTACCAGTCAAAAGTGAAAGAACCACGATCGTTGACAAAAGATTACATTATTTTCAAACAGTGAGCTAAAGTGTTCGACAAGAATTAATTTTATTATACAACTGTTAATTCTTTAACAAGAAACAGTTTCTCTATTTTTTTTTTTTAATCGAGACACTTATTTTCATACTTCTGGCCGGAAGCATGCATGCGTACCACATTGATTAAATTTGAAAAAAAACTGCACTCTTTTTACTAAAATGAATTGAACTTAAACGAAAGGTATATAAAAGTTTGTATTATTATTTAATAGAATCAGAACAAGTGGGATAATTTACAACTCGAAATATACTGTAACAGTATTGTTATGAGAAGCAGAAATTTAAGTGATTTAACTTATTAATATAGTATAATATAAATAACACAATGACATACTCGAATGCATCAAGAGTACATATAATAAATAATATAAATACAATAAGTAACCAAACAAATTACTTTGATACTGAAATTTCTGTTTCTCATGAAATAGGGTGAAAATAAAGAATTGTTCCGTATAGTAGAATTAGTTTTAAACATACAGTAATGTTTCAAAAATCATTGTAAAATAAAATAAAAAAAAGTTTTACTCTCGATACATACAGTTTTGTGTGAATTAATGCAAACATGATAATTTACCTTTACACATTTATGTTACCATAGTTAACTCTTGCATGTAGAATATTACCTAATACAAAAAAGTAAATATATCATATCATGTTCTTGTTTAATCTATCTTCAAGTGCAATTATCGCGTCTTTATCCTTACGGCGTTATGTCAATATTTTTAATATATATTATCGATCGTCAACTTCTTATTATCATTACTGTAAGTAATTTTTTTGCATGATAACTTTGTTATATCGCTTCCGTCAAAAGATCAAAAATGCTTTTATGGCTAAATACTCTTACAGTAGAATGTTTGTTCATTTGCACAATACTGTGATATAAGACAAAAAGAAATTAAAAAAAAAAGAACTTTAATTGATGTTGTGATAATGGGTGAACAATTTTTGAAACATTGCTGCATAATAATTTATAAGAACGATTAAACAATGTAATAACTGTTGTAATAATTAAAAAATCGAATTAGTATAGAGATCATGCATTCATATTTCGAATAAACATTTCAGTCCAAATTGAAGATCAATATAATTGTCAGTAAAAATGTAAGAAACTACTGTTTGATATACACATAGCATAGTACTGTACAATAAATATTAATAAGACTGGTAACTATGTCGCTACTCATAAGATCTAGTAAAAATATGATTCATTGTTCATACTTGTACATTCAGATGATACCCATGATTTCTTTATAATTTTAGAAATTACGAAATATAGAAAATATGAATTAATTAATCGGTACACTCAGTGATTTATTGTTAAATGAAAACTTAATATAAAATAAAACATTTTTTAGTTATAGATTGCTTCTATTTATATAGAGTTTTTAGAAACATGAAAAGAGATTTTAAAAATGCTGAACTGAAAACGATTATTCTTTTAATTATTTACATGAATGTCGTTACATTTATTAAACTAAATGAAAGGATAATTAAAAAAGTTCTTTCTTAAGTATAAAGAATACTTAACTAAATTGTCAATACAAAATTCATATTTTTGTAGATGTAAATCAAATTAATTTTTAATTATTCCGTTTTTAACATTTCTGCCTATCGTTATCGCAAATTATAAAAAAATTCATGAATGTCAGTGAAACGAAGAATCTATTTTCCTATATAATTGTATACATGTAAAAATATATATTTCTATATATAAAATTGTTATTAAATTTACATTAAAAACATGCTTCATGCAAAAATCTATGTAATATATCATATTCTTGAACTGTAAATTTAAAAAATGTAGCCTGAATTACTATTTCTACATATTTTAGCTATCTGCATGCATGCCATCTGTTTCAACATTCAATCTATTAAACAAGCTTAAGTCTAAAATCTTTAATATATATATATATAATAATAATGCTGTTATGAAGCAATTGATTCTTAACTGTAGCATAATAAATATTATATAAAATACTTATATTGTAAATAAAATAAATATTAATATAAGTATTAGCTTTAATCATGACTTCTATCATTTATGAGATAAATAACAACATTTTTAAAATAGATATCTATCACATATATACATACATAATAAAATATTTTAATCTTTTCTATGAATTTGTAATAAAATAATTTAGAAATTCTAAACAACAGACACGAAAATAATGTTTATACATTGGTAACTGAGTAATATGATAATTAGAAATTTTCATATAAAAAGTTTACAACATCATTCTCTTATATAACAGTAAGGTACATATATGTTGTGTGTCCCATTTTAATCAGTCCATGCAAGTACCAATGATATTCTTGGTACATGATTAAGAATACAATCATTATAAGAATATTCAATTAGAATATCAACCACTAAAAAATACTTTTAGTTATCATTGATTGTTAACTCCTCATACCTGAATAGTTTTTTACCAATATTTAGTATCTATTCCTTTAAAATTCTACAGTCAAATATTGAAGGATCAAGGTCAATTTCCCTACAAAAGCAATGTAAAACAACAAATTAACTATACTATTATTTGATCTTCTTAACACCATGCAGGTTTTGACTACAACACACTGCACATGACAAAATACATAAGTAATTCATTCACGTTTCAATTTCAACTCTAGAGTCATTTAGAACATTACTTTACAAGTTACATTACTTTACAGTACTTGAAATTAAAGTTTGGGAACGTATAGTTAACTATCTTCTTACCTAAACTGCCTAAACTGTCATGATGATTTTGAAGAATGAGATTAAGTATCAATTCAAGTATGTGTATCAATAATTTATAAATGAATTCATATGCAGAATGTATTTAGGTCTTTCAGGTAAATAGTATCAATATGTGTTATACATAATCATAAAAATACTTGTTATACAAATATAGATCTACTACTAACATGATAAAATGTTATATTAGGTATTACAGGAACAATAAATTTTTTATATCCAATGATCAGGATGGATTCTTAAATATATCGGGTTCAATGACAATTTTTGAGATTTATGAGAATCCCGAAATTCTCAAGAACCCATTCCGACTAGACAGTTTCAGGTTCTCAGACACTTCTAGTAATTACTATTTGAAATGGTGAAAACTATGACATTCGTTATTGTCCATATTCATTATTGTTTTAATATTAAGTATACCAGTGTAGTATTTTTTTTTTCTTATAAACTAATTGGTCATATTTTTCTGACAAAATTTTTCATATCCTGCGTATTCTATAGAAGAAATTGGTAGCTGCAAAATGTGTTATAAATTATAAGACACATTGTACGTAACAGAAATCCAACATGTATAATATAAATATATTCTCTTTTGTATCTCCATCTCCCCGTTACACAAATTATGTTCTAAATACAACTACAGCTGCTACGATAGCTATATTTCTTGGACTTTCATTACATAAAAATCATATATTTAGTTTATGTAAATTTATTGAGACTCACTGAACAAAGACATTTTGTTCATAAAAGGAAACTATTATTACAGGTAGCTATGAGTAACAAAATGTACTAAATTAAATATTAATTTATTTAGAACTAAAATATTATTGCTTTAATTTAATTAATTGAATGCATGATATTGTATATAGAATTACGTGTAACAATTTTACTAAGGAACATGTACATATATTACATTTGAAACAACAAATTCTAAAGGTGCAACTTAATACTGTCACATACAGACTCAAGGAACTTTTTAAAACACAAAAATTCGAACTTGAAAAAATTAATGTGATATCACTTGCACTTACACACTTAATACCTGAATGCAAAATGTTTTTGATGCATGTATTATCAACGAATAACAAACACTTAAAAGATAATTACGAATGTTGTTTTGTTGCAATTTTTTAGAGTATGTATTGTAAGAATACAATACAAGGGCTACAGGGAGATAGGGCTTAAATAGTGACTTGTGTCTTTTGCAATTCTGCAACTTGGTTAGTTGGCAACACTAACACATTAATAGTCCTAAAATCACTCAACATTATTATTAGTAACACAAAACAAACACTTTCTAATCTCAACGGTCTGTTGACTTAGTATTATTAGCATGTTTTAAACTTCTCTTTAAACTATTATTTTTTTGTATTGTGTAATATAAAGTTGCACTGTTTTACAAAATCGCAAAGCAATTGCAAAAAAGGCATTATTATTAGACACATATTGCACAATTTCCATTGTCATGCACTTTAATCGTTTGTATAGCTTGCAATGCTATACTCGCATAAACAAATGATTAATCATAGAATTATATGTGTCAAAAGTGTGCCCTTCCTAAGTTTCATTAAACTAATTGTTAGTTGTGTAGTAATAAAAATATTTATTTGGAATTATATATCTGGTAGTGCAAAGTGTTAAGTTGTACAATGTTATATTGTCGATTTTGCAACCAAAATAAAAGTGCTGAATCTTCTATAAAATAATTTTTATTTCAACTGGTATATTCCATCTTCTTTAAAACAATAGTTTTCACAAAAGCAGAATATAATAGTTGGTATTCTATTTGGAAAATCCATAGCTAATAGTGTATGTTTAACTTGATCAAATAAAACTTATTGTTTTTATTTCAACCTACAAAAATGGCAATAACAAATACCACAACTCAACATTGTACTATATGTAGAATACTACTAGTATTTATTGAATTTCCTCATAAATTGCACATGAATGAGCTAAATTTCATTTAAATGTAATTGTTTTTTTTCCAGGTGCATCTATACAATAAAAATGACAATCAGACATTCTGGATTAAGCTGGTGCATATGAAATTTCTAGTTTTTTTCAAATAATTTTTAATCTAATTAGATAATATAAAATGATTAATAGACAATATAAGTTACCTTTTAAGGACAATCCTTGACTTTATATCTAATAAATGTTATTACATTTATTATAAATACATTATAAATTTCCTAATGCTGTATGTGCAAAATGATTTGCAAATGTAATTGCAATATTTCTTATTATTTGAATCAATTCAACAAGATTTTTTTTTATGAATACACAATGCATGTGACAAAATATTTGCGACGAGAACAGTATTAAAAAGAGCATGATTACCTCCTCGAATTTAGAGGTGAATTCTACATAATTTGAATGTTCTCTTTAAAATTTACTTTCATTTTAAATATTTTAGAAAGAACTTGAAATTATTAATTATACAGCAGAATTTTAGTTTTTATAATAAAACCAATATTCAACAAAGGACAATGCTAAAAACTATTATACATATACGTGTATGTAGAACACAAGTACCATATTTTTTACCACTAAACAAAAATTATGACAACTTCAAAATCTACATACAACGTCCTAGTATTAGTATACCTATAGTATTAACTGTAGGATATACACCATAAACTGATGTTAAAATTCGTGAGAATTTTAACACATTTGACCACGAGTCTAATTAACATAAAGATTAACGTTTCATATAACAAAACGACATATTATTTAAATCCCATGATTTTTGACATTACAAGAATTCCTGAAGAGATATTCCTCAAACTTATCAATGTGATTCAGTCTAGAATATGCATAGCAAAATGTGGACACATTTTTTATCAATTTTGTTATTACAATAAGAAATCAAGTTACTTTGATAAAAACATTATTAAATTAAGACCTCCTACGTGCATTTTATATACTCTTGAACATCCCGTAGTCAAATATATTCAATATAAATAACTCTTCAAACCAAAAATATGAATTTTTAACCTCTTTTTACTTGAAAAAGTTACATATTTCAGTCTGCTTTGATGATTATCATACATAGCCTCTGTTATAAAAAATACTGTATTTCTGTTACCTTTGTGTAGTGACATTTGTTTATTATATTAGAAGCATATTATTATATTATGCAAATTGCAAAGACAGTTATAAAACTGACGTTTCTCTGTTATATCGTAAAAATAGATTCGAAAGAGTTCTTCTTACCTCGTCGAAGAAAACTTGGGTCTTCTTGAGTATGTGTTTTAATTCAGTTAACTCCAAGAAATTTCGTTTGAGAGCTTCTGCATTTTGATTCACTTCACGCAGCTCATTTTCAAGTTTCTCAAATGTTGCTTCGAGATCTATCATTTCCCGAGGCTGTGGAGCTTCCGGGCTTTCCCCAGTATCCAACATTGGTATACCATCTTTTTTGATCTCTCTTTCCAAATAACGTAATTTACGTTCCATTTCATCGCAGCGGCGTACTTCGTTGACAAACTTTCGTTGGAAAGCGTTGACATCGGGATTAAGCTGTAATCGGAATGAATAAACATTATTATAATTATACGAAGAATGCCAAATCCAAGTAGACAGAGTAAAAATAATTAAACAAAAATATGTAGTACGAAATATTTCTAACCAAAAATAAATCAAACAATTTTGTATACGAAAATTTCTCGCCGAAATAAAAAATTCCAATTCAAAGACCCATTAATTAGTTGATTTTTTATTTATTGTTTTAATAGAAAATTTAATTATTATTAAATTTAGAAAAGCTACACCATTGCATATTTATTTATTTCTTCCGTAAATTTTACAGCAACAAAAAAATTATGCACGTTCTTTAAATATGAAATAAATTATCTGAATAATTTAAAATAGAATCACTTCATAGTTTCTCCAAGAAAAAGTGAAGATCGTCTTATCATTAGCGTTCTAAACATCTCATCACCCACCATTCCCTTCCCCCCTCTCATCACGTAAAACAAACGCGCGTCATTAATCAATATCACTCCTTAAAATTTTATTTACGTCTTTTCTTATCTCGAGGCTTATTTCGAGTTGTTCCTAGAATATTAACCCGGCGTGTGGAAGGTAAGATACTTGGTTAATTTTCGAATTTTTACGATCTTGACTTAGAACAGTGATTAATTTTAAATGCAATCTTTACTTTAACACAAAGGAATTCGATGTAACATTCAATATGGAAGCTGTTTTCACAGGAGTCTAAAATCTATATTTGATGTAGCATTCAGTAATTTTCTGTAGGATTTGGTGTGCAGATGTGTCTAATGTTGTAATTACGTTTACATCATCTGTTTTACAACGTTCAGCCAATGTATAGTTTAAGCAAATGTGTATCATTCACAATGGAATTACGGAATTGCTATTTTTGAGATGTTCTGTTAGTTTGATCTGCTTGCAGGGAAAATATTGAACACACGGATCGAGAGCATAATAACGTTTCTAGGGATGAAACGATATTTATCTGGTAATAATAAATTGTAAAAAGTGGGAACATCAAAACAACTAATTAATAAAAAATAATTATTTCTCGCAAACACTTCAGTTGGTTGGCCGAAAAAAGTTTATATAAAATATATTATTTGAAAATGTGACAATTGTTATTATTAAAATTAAATACCTACTAATTATTATTATTAATTAAATACCTACTAATTATTATTATTAATTAAATACCCACTATTTTATCAATTAAAAAGTGGTTGAATTTTTAAAGGAACATGTGAAAATTAGATTGACTTTTGAAGAAGAGAACATATTTTAACGTAAAATAAGGTATTTAGAGTTTTCTGTCTTGTTTTGCTTTGAAAACTATAGACACTTTTTTCACTGTTTCTGTAAGTTACTCTTTTCTCTGCTTAAAAAGAAAATGTATTAAAGTAGGTAATTCACGCTAAGAAGTCGTTTTTAATATTATTCAAATTTAAATATAACTTTTTGAATTATGGATGACGTTGATTACCAGCTGTTTTTATTTTAATTTTGGAATTAAACTAACAATTAAACTTATGAGTAAAATTTCAAAAAGATTGATTTCAAATACTATTAGACACTTGATACTATAATGTTAAAATAAAGTAATAATTCAAATAGAAATGTTAGTAATAAAAAGATAAATTAAAAGGGAGAATTTAGATGAAATGTATCGTAGCATTTAAATTTAAGATACCTTCATTGAGAAAACAGATCATAGATGGACTATGTTGAATCATAATAATTTTCTCATTACATTATTTCATTAAACACGTAATTTAAATAGGTGCAATAACGCACAATGAGAGATTATTTTTAGCAACAGAATGTATTTCCAATTAACTACAAATTAGTTAAAGTAAATGCAGTATTTCAAAATAAAATTGTATTAATTGGAGTATCCTTTAACTAAAATGGTGCTTTACAAATTTGTCGCATTGTGTAGCATATTTTATCTTGATAGTCAAATATATATTTTCAAATAAAATACTTCATATTTGAAAAGTATTTTTTATCTAGCAGTAATTTGAAATTTAATTTTATTAATCAACATAAATATTGTATTATTCTTTTAAAACATTTTTATAAGATTAAAATGTTACTGTTAAGCGTATTAAAATCAGAATTTAAATTTTTTAAATAAAATCGATTTTCTTGTGAAAAATTATTACATTTAAATATTACAGAAATTAGCAAAATATTACAAAACTATCATACATATTTAACCTATTAACTGTTTTACTCCATTTTAAGAATGTACACTTCGCTCAATTATTATTAAGCTAGCATTATTTTTCCTACATAACAAACATACAAGAAAGTTACCAACTGGTATGTTGTACATATGTAAATAATTCTATTATTCGAACGCACGAGTTTACATTTGTTTTCTGTAAAACAAATTTACTATACATTAACATTACAATTGTCTGTACATAGTTTCTCTGTCAAAGACAGAAAGTAATCGCTTAATGCACACGCCCATGACATATACTGATATGCCAAATTTGGATAGAACGATGTTCAACTTAAACTGATTTCAATCCAAAAATATGTTTTAGTTTCTGTATGTACATAAGAAATTTTGACACAATTAATCAAATGATATTACTTTTGCGTCGATAATCAAATAGGAGTATATTTAGAAAGTGATTTGAAATTTGTGATCGATACAAATGCCTGAAGTAGTTCATTTATTTAGTTAAAAATAATATATTTTAAAACTACACATCCGTTTTAAATATTGCATAAATTCAAAATTATCAATTTAATCTGTACACAACATTTTCAAACAAATTCTGTGATGAAACGGTATATGTTAAGTGTCATACCAAAAGTATATATCTTAATAACATTAAAATACGAAACTTACATCTCGAAATTGTACAAGACCCAATTCTCCCAGTTCCGAGACACAAGCATAAGCAGCTTCACTTTGTAAAAAGAGTTGACACAAGGTCATCTCCTCGCTTCGAAAAAGCGATCCCATATTTGATTTTGTTTAAATTGCAACGATTTTCACATTCGATTGATTCAATCTATGAAAAACGACTCTGCTCTTTCGAACGAGAGTCAGAGAAAAGAAAGAAGTATAATCCACTAATCCAGCACAATTTTCTTTCGATCAACGTTGAACGAACAAACCAATCTCGTGATTTCTTCTATGTGACTAATAATCAATGAACAAGTCACGAGGTAAGGTGGCCATAAACCATAAATTGATGGTACACATATCGATTCTCGCATTTTTTGTTAACGCCCAAGAACATCACTAGCGACAGTTGGTGAACTTAAACCGGCGGAAACAATCGACATGTTTATTCATTATAATTTATAAAAATGTTCAGTGTATAGTCGTTGTTACAAATGTAGAGCGATAAATAGTGTATCAATCAAAAATTAAATTATGCATATTTGTATTCTATATATCAGCATTAAACTGTTATACAAAAAGATATCTATATTTGTTACTAATCCTACTAGGTGACAGCACATATGCATTTGCAAAATAGTATACCTATCTACAATACTTTTATACGCTGCGATTTATGTATCAGATCAACAAAATATCTAGACTGCCCCAAAAATATTGTACTTTCTTAAAAGAGTCGTATTCTGAGGTAAATTGAAACAATTTTTTCCTTTGCGAAAATATTCTTCGCGGCGTTGTTAAGGAATAATTAATAAAAATATATAGTCCAATCAAAGTGCGACTACAGCGAATGTATTTTGCGTTCTGATTGACTCGTGTTTTTCGTTTATAATTCCTTAATAAAGCCGCGCAGAACATTTTTGAAAAGGAATAAGTTGAAAATTGTTTTTTACCATGTTTTATATAGTTACTAAATAAAAAGAAGTTATATAGTTACTAGATAGTCCACCAAAAGATAGATCCTAATCGTAACAATATAATGTATATTATATATTTAAGCTATTATATATATATATATATATATATATATATATATGCATATGTATGTGCATTTCTGAATTATGCCCTAGATATTACATTATGAATTTAAATTCCTTCCTATCTTTATTCGTTCGATCGTGTACCACACGCCGCGCTGTTGTACTTACGTTCGCGTGATACGCATCAAATCGTATGGCACGTTGCCACTATTTTTTGATAGACTATATATTACAGTACAAAGAACATAAGATAGTCAGCATGAACGGACGAAAGTTATTAAATATTAGTCGAATTCAATTTTTACATATTTCGAAGTATTCAAATGCAGTCAAAAAACAAACGCCTGCTGAATATTGTTTTGACTTAGTTAGGTATATAATGATAAATAATAAAACATGACCGAAATTTCTCAGCACTGCTTGCTACTTGCCTCAAAGTAATATAATTTTTACAAATTTTGGTATCAATTGTTTAACTTATAATATAATGGACAATTAAATTGTGAATCCTACAAACTAAGATAAAAGTCTAATGATAATAAAAATACTAAAATTCTGTATTGAAACTAGACTATAGTGAAACTGCAAAATACTTTTTGGAGAAAAATAAAGCTAAATTTTTGTGTACCACTTTTATTTCTTGAATATTTTTTTAGAAAGAATGACTATGAAAATTTTATCTGCACGTTATTCATACATCGTGATGTTAGAGCAGCTGCATTTGCAATTCGTGCATTTAATGTGGAAGTGGCTAAAGTACAAGATCATATACATGACCATAAAATAGGAGAAATGAGATTAAAATTTTGGAGTAATGGATTGAATAGTACATTTAAAGGGAAACCTCCGAGAAGTCCTGTCTTCCTAGAATTAAATAGAGTATAAATTTGCAGTTTATTACATGTATAATAAGCTATATTAGAAATTAAATGTTAATGTTATGATATTTATATTTACAGATTTTAAAAACTCATCCCCTTTCCATGCATTATTTCAATCAACTGGTAAATGCTCGGTTAGAACATTTAAGGAATCCTATGTTTCTTGATATGCAAGCAATAGAAAGATATGCAGACTACAGTACTACTCCTATTTACTATCTAATAATGGAAGCATATAATGTTCAGGATTTTAAAATCAAAGAAGCTGCTTCACATTTGGGAAAAGCACATGGCATAATTAATTTAATTCGATCTATTCCTCATAATGCCAGAAATAGAGTGAACATGTTGCCGCAAGATATTTTAATGAAACATGATATTTCTACAGAAGCAATATTCCAGGGTGAAATCACTGAAAATTTGAAAAATGCAATAAATGATGTTTCTTATTTTGCAAAGCATCATTTAAAAAGGGTAAATATTTTATCAAAGTAATTCATGATATATTTATGTATATTCGAATCATATGGTTTACAGGCAGAAAGTTTGGTTGTTCATCTAGAAGAAAGGAAAGACGAAATTTTTTTTCCAACAATGTCTCTGAACAGATATATAAATTGTTTACATAAAGTAGATTATAATGTATTTGATACAAAATTGCAAAGAAGATACCATTTATTATCTCTAAAGCTATTAACGTACAAATTTTTTAGAGTAATAGTATGATATGTAATATTAATTAGTACAAGTATGATTATCTTTTGATAGGAAGATCAATATAATTATATACTTGATGTACTAGTTATAGATAGAATTTCAATTATTTATTTATGTGTAAATCATTAATTACAATGAAATTAATTTAAAACAGCTACCTATAATGTTTAAAATAAATGTAGAAAATAAAATAATACGGATTACATTAATCTCTGTTTTACTAAATTATTTGAATACATAAATTATTGATAGTCAATAAATAAAATTTTTTAATAGTTTCTAGTAATTCGTATTTAAATTTATATTTTAAAATTATTTAATGTTATTTACATTACAACCGTGGCGTTTCACTAGTATCACTGCAAGGGTTACACATAAAGATAAAATATTGTTTACAAATCGTGTATCACTGCAACAATGTATTTTATACATTATGGAAATAGCTTGAAAAATTTTCACAATCAGTTTCTGTAGAATTTAGGGATAAGTCCCCAGTGTTACATGGAATTGTGGGTATGTTTGAACCCTGTACAGTAAATCCATGATAGTCTTCCTTTTCTGGCTCTGTTGTAGAAGCTAAATGTAAATTTGTTGGTACTAATAATTCATTCGAAGATTTCTCTTGCTGGACATCAAAATCACATTGTGCATCTAAACTTATGAGACTAGTTTCATCCTCCGCTTTGCTCACATCAAAGCTATCATCACCCATGAAAGAGGGAAAATCGAAAGTAGGAGATGGTGTCACACAATCGTCTATTAAAGAGATTCTTATGTCATTTTGTTGGGTGGAATTAGAAATTGTAGTAGAACAAACCTGAAAGAAATCGTTAAAATTTTCTTCATCAATATCTGTGAAGCATATGTGGATGTTTAGAGAAGCGGAGTATACGTTTTCTAAGCATATCCAATAATTGAATGAAAAAGATTTCTGCGTTAAACTAATAGTAAAGTCGTGCGAGAACTTGAAATTGTTGGGTACTCAATGGTCAGATCGGGTTCATATAAATTTCAGGATTATCAAATATATTGAGATTCCCGAAAATATTGACGAATCAAGATATATTTAAGAATCTCGAAATTTTGCACATTTCTAATTATTATATATATTTAAAACTGTTTCGTTAAACGCAATTCATAAAAAAGGACTTACTTGTGGAATAATTGGAGGTGGTAACTGGTAACTTTCTACATCTTCACAGTCCAAATTAGTTGGTAATCTTTGACTGTGTGTAATCAATAATGGTGTTCTTTCCAATACTGTATTTACTTCAGACTCGATCTCTTCTTGAAATCGTAGCATCTTGTCTTTTATATCTAATGTTTCATTTACCATTTCTGTTGTATTAGCTTTCATTTCATCGAGAAGTGTTATGTCTTCGCACATCAAGTGTAAACTCTATAAACAATTGAATTGTATTACACAAAAAGAAATCTATTAAGAATATCAAAATTTGAATGTATATGTACTTCGCATATCATTAGAGCAGATTCCCAAGTGTTGGCGGGTACACGTTCTCCGGACATGTAAGCATTAAAATCTTTTTCGTCCATATTCAATGATGCAGCTGTTAAATTTTCAATAAAAGATACAGCGCAACACTGGAAATTATTTTGTTCAGTTTACATTTAGATTTTACAGCTTATATTTTTAATGAAATAAAAATAATAAGTATTCTCTTGTACCAGATTTGTGAAGTAATATCCACCTTCTCCGGCCATTAATCTGCTTGCATTACAAAATCTAGTAACAAAGTTAATATTGCTTTTAAGACGTGCAGGATTAGCTTTTAAAACAATGAAAATTAGTGCAGGAAGAAATTCATCTGCTGATGCAGGTCCACCAACAGACTGTTGCAACATTAAAAATATATTACTACAACAATAAATAACGCAAGAAAGTTTTTCTTGTGGAGCTTTAACAGAATCCATGTTTAATAAATCTGTAACAATGAGAAAATTTAATTAAATATATGTTTAGAAATTTCAACCAAAGTTTATTAAACACTTTTGATATGCAAACCTGTTATTGAACTATAGACAAGTTCTCTAACTTCTGCACTGGTTTCATGTATCCTGCATTCTAAATTTTTTTCACTGACCCAATTCAATTGTCGAATTCTTAAAAAATATAGTACTTTAGATTAAATTTAGTCTTTGCTAGAAATTTTAAATAAAGTCAAACCTTTTTTGTATTGCTAAATCCTTTTCTTCATCATTTGTAAAGGGAGGACAAAAGAGTATCCTATAGAGTAAAGTCATAGTATATCGTTCAATATAATCTAATAATTTTTCTTTGATTTCCGGAGTTATTCCTGAAATAATATTAAAATAATTAATATAATTATTTAATAAATGTATACAGAATCTGTAACAAACTTTTTAAAATACCTGCATATTTGGGATTAGTTTCTAAACGCTTAGCAAATACTTGATAGAAGTTTTGTGTGATCTCTGAAAGTTCCTCTATTCTCTTTACATCTTTATTTTGAAGTATATCAAATATAATTGAATGCATACATTTTTTGAGATCTCTTTCTGCTGGTGTTTTAGCAATCACACTCATTAATTCACGATTTTCTGCTTTTACTTTTTCCAGATCTAAATTATCTTTTGTTAATTCATTTATTAATTCGGCGATATAATCTTGATATCCCTGTGCTTCTCGAGAAATATTAATTATGCATTTGTTTGTTATTTGAATTTAGAAGGAATCATTAAATAGCAAATAATACAAAAGGACGACAATATAAATATATACCTTTTGTAGTTGATTTAAGAAAAGAAATATTTAATAACTTGTACTTTTTTTCTTGTTGCACTTTCTTCTCTTCATATTTCTGTTGAGCACTACTGAAGCTCCGATTTAAAGATTGGCTACAATGTTAATATTATCTATGAATATGAACATTCTAAACAATAACATGTAACAATTTATTTATTGAAACAATGAAAGAAAAATATAGATATGCTTTTTATATAGTTATAGAAAATGTAATACCGCACAATACAGAAATGATAAACTATAACATTGATGTATTACATTGAAAACTGAATTTCTTTAATTACTACAAATATTAATTACTGTACGATTTATAATTAAATTAAAAGACATACGTATCATATCCTTGTCCTTGAACATTACCCTCCGTTTGGGATCTTTGCTTTTGTAAATACTCTCGATGACATTTGCTACAATAACCTTGCCATTCAGCATTTCCGTAAAATCCGCAACCATTTTTGCATTTAAGATCCGCTTCCTCAATTCTTAAGGAAGGAGTTTTCGTCGAATACATTGTGATACCACTCTTTACACAGTGTTATAATTATTTTATTAATACACTGTGCATTTTATGCGTACAAGTAACTTGCCATCTACAACAATCACTATTATAGTCGCATACTTTAATGCGGTAACTGTCAAAACACATGCGTATATTGCTGCCAACTCAACTCTAACGATTCATGTAACACATGATATATACTTTAGAATTTCATTAGGAATTGTTTTTTAAATAATATAAGATTTATACTTAATAACAGTTCAATTTTTTAAAAATATACCTATGATTCAATAGCACGGATTACTGCAACTTCTTATCTTTGTTGTGTAGAATTAGAACTGATAGAGCGTTATTCGATGATCGTCCAATTTTTCAGAACACCTTGGCCAATCAAGCAAGAGAAACAAAAATTTTGATGTCTGTGTAATTGTACCTGGTGTCTTTTGAATTAATTGCGATTATAGAGCATACATATAATTCTGAAATAAAAATATGACTAGCAAAAAATTGCACAGGGGTAAAAGGGAATCCCTCTATTTTTTCTTCCATCTAAACGGTATGATTCATTGATTTTTATATCTCAGTAATTAATAAAATTATATTTGCCTACGGAATAATCAGGTATACATTCTTTCAAAAATTGATTAGGAATTGAAATTCCTATGAAAATTGGCAAGTCTCTTTATAATGTAAAAGTCTGTGGTTTAGATCGCAGTACCACGCATGCGCTCTTTCAATAAGCGGCTGATTTGAATTTTTGTACTTCGGATATGCCATACCTTTGTTAACTTCAGCACTGATATTAATGTTAGTATCAAACTTGTGCTAATACAAATATAAAATTATGAAAGATGTCATCGCCAAGTAACGCCTCAAAGAATAATATGCAATATCTTTGATTTTACTGTATCTAATATCAACTCACAAGTCTGCATAAGTACATATACGTATAAACATATACATTTGGAAAGTGATAGGTTATGGTTCCCTCGTCGGCAAGTAAATAAATGTGAAGATCTTTATGATTAAGCAAAGGTCTTAATTGTATAAAGTATACAAATGTATTGTACAAGAATATTATCACTTCGAAAGGTACGATTGATTAAAATAGAAATATCTATGTTACCTAATACTTAAACATTAAATATTTCGTTTGAATATAGATCATACGCGTTTTTAAGTTGCAAACAAATCATTAAACATATATTAATTTATATTTCTATGATATTGTAGTATAATTTTATTAGTTATAATTATAATATAGAGGTATTCATCATTTCAGGAGTTACATTGCTTTACATAATATTATCCATGATAGTATGTAATGAAAATTGTATAATGCTTTTTTACAGAAGGATATATTATCTTTCACATTAAAACATGTTATGGAACGTCAATGTATTATTACAAATCATGTAGACTTTTTAATGAGACCCCAGTATCGTCAGTTTTTTAAAAGTGTTAATACAACTAATGCATCAAAAAGTGCACTTAAAGTAGTAAATGTGGGTCAGAAATTAAAAAAATTCTTATACAGAGGAAACTTCTCCAAAAGCGTAAGTATAGGTATTAATGAATAATTCAGCCATTTTATAAAAACTACTTACAATAATATTTATTATATTTCTATATATCTATATAAAATATTTCACAAGTAATGACATGATCATAAAAATATTTATTGGATTTGAATATGTTTTAGGCATTAGTGACGTTAGGTTATTTAAGATATGGACACATAGTTAACATACTTAACTATTCAGCATTTTATGAAGGTATAATCAATACTAGTGTTTATCAGAGTTGAGCATTATTCAAATAGTTTGAATAGCATAGTTGTTACTATAGTGACGAAGCTGTAAGCCAAAGTTTTAAAGCAATTGTTTCTAAAGTGTATTTGGTTTGCCTTTGATTTAGTTGGCAATCAAAAATTGATATATTTAGTTGTATCACTGAAATCGTTATTTATGAATGATGAATAATTTTGTATATGAATAAGAAGATAACAAAAAAATCAATTTATTCATGTATAACGAATAAATAAGTTTATTCATATATGAAATAACTTTTGCCCAACTCTGGTATTTTCTAATGTTTCATTCAATAGAAATAATTTAATTAATTTGATAAATTCTAATGTCCTATTTGTTTCTTTTTTAGAATTTAAAATGCCAGACACATTCTTCTCCTGGTTTTTAGTCACAGAATTGCACGTTTGGATGCTAATGGTACGTTACATGAGTGAAGGAAAGGATGGTAAAATAGTTAGATTTAATCTGGTAGAAGCCATGTGGTCAGATATTGATGAGAGATTTGATAAACTTGGTGTAAGTAAACAATGAAACAGATATCATTTTCATTGCATTGTGTTCCAGTTTAAATATTGTTATAAATTTCCATGTTAGCCTATTAGTTCAAAAATAAAGAAGAAACAATTGAAGCAACTGTCATCACAATTTAATGCTGCTCTTATTGATTATGATGAAGGACTTTTATCAGAAGATAAAGCATTAGCTGCTGCCATTTGGAGAATGTTTTTCAATTCAGAGAATAACAATCCAGAACAGATTGAAACAGTTGTCCATTATGTGAGAAAGCAGGTAAAGGAATTTATTTTAAAAGAAAAATAATTTTGTGATTAATTCATTTGTTCTATGTTTAGATTCATTTATTAGATAAGATATCATACGAAGAAATTTTTCGTAATAAAAAGTTGGAATGGATTGAGTTGAAAAACAGTAGTTCATTGTTTTCGTGAAAGAATTTGTAAATACTAGTGGAGACTCATATAATAAACGTATTTTAATATTAAACTTCTTGTTTTATTTGCATGTACAAGTCATAGGTTTTGTACATAGATTACTAATAAAAGATGTAATCATCTGAAATAGGATTTATGATTGTTCGATGAAGATATTGTTTTTTACAGTCGAGATTACAATTCCCCTCCAATGAAGGCTCAGCATGTTTGAAAAAATTGCTATAAAAAACAATAAATACAATTTAACATTAATAGAATTATAGTATAATAATACTCGAACTAGCATATACCTCATATAATTTTATCTTACTTGTAATATTTGTTAACAAGTGTCTCATTATTTAATGATGCATGTAACCAATTGTCTAATGATCTAGCTGACAATTCTGGAAGACCATACTCTGCTTTAAAAGAATATGATTCAAACCATGTTGGTCTTTTATTTGCATTTTTATTTGCAGAACCAATATCATACATCCAGTTCTGGTAATCATTTACTGCCTATAAGAATTATTTTCTGATTATTTCTATTTGTATTAATATGTTATAAGTTCTCTTTTTAAATATCGATTTACTTACATAATTACTACCATTTACGTTATAAACTTTGTAATTTGGATTCAATTTCGAGTAACCAGTTATACTACCACCATTCCAAGCAATGTTTTGTGCTACAGAATTCGAAGTGAAAAATATTGCCACTTCATCATTATGTGTATGGCCATTGAATTCTGCTTTTATAATATGAGAATATCTATTGATAATTCTTATATACTCTCGTTTCCATGTTTTTAAACACGAGTTACTATTAGCAGGAATATGAGATAAAATATGTACAAATTCTTGTTTTTTTTCTGCCTTACGAAGTGTGTCTGAAAGCCACTGTAATTGATTATCTGGATCTTTTGGAGTGTACCACAGCCACCTATAAATGGAAAATGTTTCATTTACAGAAACTAATATTATACAGAATACTTATAGCAAATATAAAATTCAACAAGTGCTTAAGTAAAATATCCACTGAATATTTTAGGAAATAAATAATATCAACATACCAATTATAGCTATAACAAACATTGGAATTCAAAGCTATAATTCTAAATCCTTTTGTTGGAGATACAGTATAATACCCTCCGTGATGTATCGTTTCGCGTGTTGATTCCGGTAACCAACCGTAATCAATCCATAAATTTGCTACTAATTCATACAACCAATTTGTATTTATATGATCTAATGTTATGCTTTTTGGTGCAAATCTACAGAAACCAGGACATAATTATTTCTAGAATTCTTAAATGTAGAAGTACAGTATACTTAATATCAAGTAATAATAGTATTTTTAAAGTAGAGTAGAGTAATCTTTCTTGAAGTAGTATAATAATCAGAAATTTGGAGCCCTTATGATCTGGTCATTTGAATAGTTTTCACTGTTGTTGTTCAATCTCTACTAAAGTTAATTAGAGGATATAATATATACATATTTTTAATTTATGCATAAAATTATATATTCATATTGAATTATTCTAAAAATATTTTAATAAACTTACTGGTTCAAAGGATGTGGTTCATGATTCCCAAGGACTGGGTAGACTGGAATCTTTCCAAAGGTTTCTTTAATTTTGTTATAAATTTTTATAAGACTTTGTGTATTTCCTTCTTGCGAAGTTTCCCATACTCCATGGTCTATCACATCACCAGTAAAATATACGTAATTTATATCCTGAAAATTAAAATAGATTTCTTTGGATATTTGATACATATTTTATAATATCTAAATTAATTGTCTTCTTAAATTTAAACGCATAATTTTTTTCCAATATATAATTCAACTATATTATTA
Organism: Agapostemon virescens; assembly: GCA_028453745.1. NCBI lineage: Eukaryota > Metazoa > Arthropoda > Insecta > Hymenoptera > Halictidae > Agapostemon > Agapostemon virescens. Next base: position 8,236,720 of record CM052092.1, read on the forward strand.
AATCTTATTGCAATCAGTTTGTGAAACATATGAAATTAAGGATGATTAACTCATTATTTTGCTAACTTCGAATTTGTTTATAAAAAAAAATACTTTTCAAATTTATGAATAAATAATGCTTTACGAAATATATCTTTTATTTAATAAGAATTCCTCTAACATTCTGTTTCAATAAAATATTTTTTGACAACAAATATTAAGTCTAAATCTAATTTAATAAACAGTTCCCAAAATAAAAATTTCTAAGTACGATGTATTTGCATGAAAACGATGCGAAACTGTACAATTATAAGACTCGTATTTTATAAATAAATTCGATATCAAGAAGGTAAATCATTTAAGAATTTAAAAGTACTTTTGTATTATTTTCTTGAAATTAAAATTATTAAGAAATAAAATTAAGTGGCTATGTAACTATTGTATCGTGTAATTAAAGTAGACAATCTTTCTTTCTTTTTCCATAAACATCCGCATTAGTAAATATACGTATAATTTTATTAACTCTTTGAGGACGAGTGTCGTCATATTGGCGACATAAGGCCGCATATTCAATCCTTGAAGTTGCAACAAATACAGTTCAATTATTGTAATAACACAAGTATCAGTATGCACTTTAATTTTCACTGAGAATTTAAAACATTACTACATAATTTTGCTTTCCGGTGAGAATATTTCCAATATTTTCAAAAGTCCTCGTCCGCAAAGTATTAATTTTTAAAATTGTTTTATCAACAAACCTGATGTGTATCATTTATGTGAGTTAAAGCGTCAACGATAGCATGCCAGGGTGTGTCGCAGGAATTATAATCACCCCAATATCCAGCTAATAAATTTACGTTACTATTATTCTGTCCTTTTCGACAACAAAGTGGTTCTCCACACTTTGCGTTGCCACGTGGTTCGTAATAAGGATCATAATGAAAATCGGAAACTTGTACAATTTTTAATGGTTTCCGTGCTTTCTCAGCTACTTCTGTAGTGGAACTGTTGTCAATAACAATATTCCACTCAAATTCAGGATTATTTAAAGGGCAAGATTTTGATTCTAAGACAACACCGCAAATTGTATCTGCTGTCAAATTCGGTTTCGTATCTACTATGTATAAAATAGTAGGCTAAAAGAATGAAGTTATAATAATTAATAATTAAATGATATATCATCGATAGTATACACCCAATTCTGTTTTTACACGGCAGACATGTTCCTCGAAACACCATGCGAAAAACACCCATGTAAGAAAAGTAATTTAAAAAATATTTAACATATATTCAGCTTCTTATTTCATAAAAAGAAACAATCCTACAGCAATAAACTTGAATTTATTTTAAAACATGAAGGTTTTATTCCGGTACGCCATTATTTATTTTACTCTAAAATATTTTTATTTAACTCAGATTCATTTTCCTAAAATATGCTTAAAAAATTTCTTTCTTCGCTTTTCAAAATAAGCCCTTCAAAATCGAGCTACGATTTCTTTCAATGTTTCACGAAACTAAAATGAGGACCAAGTCCGCATTTCAAAAACGTGTAGAGAAGATCGTGCAAGAAAAGAGGTGGATGTTCTTCTGCATGGTGATCGATAATCGAAAAGGGAGTGATGCTACATAAAAGAGTAAGTCGAAAATGTTGTATTCTAATATAATTTTCTCGCGTAAGACTTTATTTTCAAGGAAATCGAGTTTGAAGATGAATACGTGCGTTATCAAATAGAAAATGGCTGCCGCGTCTGATCATCGCCAACCAATTCTACTTCATGCGTATACGAAAGCATCTGAACTTTATCGGGTAAGGTTTTTAATGTATTTTAATAGTTTTTAAGGTTTTTAAGGTATTAACCCTTTGCACTGGAAGCTATTTTAACTCTCTAATCTCGATGTTCTGGAAAACAGAGGATCGCATAAAAAAATATTCTACATTTTCGACTTGTTTTTTCTTCCATGTAAAAATACAGCCTCTTCGGCCGTACTAATAGTTACCGATCGCTCTGTGCAAATATCAATTAGAGGAACCTTACTAGATTCAATTTGATAACTCCGTTACAAACATTCTCCTTTTGTATATTCATTATCACGCATAGATTGGTGACTTTCTTTTCGATTTCCTCTGCTGTCATTCCTTTCTTTCGGTAATCCATGTACAGTGCAACAGTTGCTTTGCATATCGTGCAAATAGCAATATTTGGTTGTTGTGTGAACGTTCGCCAATCGGAATTATGTAATTCCGTCGGGATTCGCAGTTGTTCGATCATTTCTTTAAACAACTCGGTTGTCTCATTTGTGTATGTCCACGTTTTAATTTCGCGTTTAAGATCGGGCACGGTCACATCTGTACGAACAAAATAAAATACGTCTGCACAGTTGCCTTTGCTCAAGTGTACGAGGAACCGTATCTTTTTTTAGGTATCGTGTACTTGAAATATGGGGTAAGCCAATATTGACCTTTTGAGTTTAACATCTCAAGAGTTTAATCGTTATTAATACTAACTGTTAGTTATTATTATTAACACTAACTGAATCTATTTATATTTCTATTAAAATATTTTAAAATAACAAGTTAATAAAAATATGAAAAATATATTGTCCTCAAAACCATTTCCGTGTTCTAGCTTAAAATAGCTTATGGTGTATGATGTAACAGGATTGTTATTAAAGTAATTATTCATCACTGTTTCATGAAAATGACAAGAACGTATTTATGTAAATTTATTGAATAATGTCTTATAAATACACTTTTGTATCCTCAATAATAGCAATTTAAATATTTGAAATCGTTTCGCACGTAGACTAGAGGAAATGATTATTTTCTAATACTTCATAAATGTTTAGAAACGAAACAATAATGAATATCAATGTATTTACTTACCTACACGAAGTATTAATGGATAAATCAAATAATTTATTAGTAATTTAGAATTTTCAGAAATGAGAAACTATTAAAAACAATTACGATGAATGAAATAATTTATTAGTAATTTAGAATTTTGAGAAGTGAAAAACTATTAAAAACAATTAAAATGAATCAAATAATTTATTAGTAATTTAGAATTTTGTGAAATGAGAAACTATTAAAAACAATTGCATTGCTTTACCTTTAACGTCCCGGATAGTGGAACTATTAGCTCCCACGATAAGCACGAAGAGTATCATCAACTTGTTTAGCCACATGTTTACTTCGCTTTACGACTGCACCACGATTCCTGCAGCAGCCCTGGTTTTTCTGCTGTCTTCTTATTTTTATATCTTGCCCAAGACACTTGCTGATAACAGTTTCAATTGATATTCCATTGGATGAGTCAACTACCAATAATCCGGGGTAGTGTAATCAGTTACTATTTGAACATGATCGGCCAAGTCGAAAGGAAAGAAAGATAATATTAATTTTAATCAAATGTAGATGGTGTTTTTTGACCCAGACTAAAAAAAGACAGACAAATATACAAAGAATACATGAAGAATACGCAAACATGTTTCAAAAGGAAATAAAATACCTTTTCGATTGAATTGTTCATGAACAATTTCACACATGCCTACCGCTACAGATATTTAATACTATATTTATATTTTTAACCCTTTGCAGTCTAAGCAATTTTAATTGCTTACTTAATTAATTGCTTACTTTAATTGCTTAATTTGCATCACTTTAATTTTTATCGATTTCCTAAACGCAAACATAGCAATGCAGTGGTTGTTTCGAATAATGTTATGTAAAATTTTAGTGTCGTCTCAGAGGAGCCATTTTTTTTATATAGTCGCAACTTTTTAACAGTTTTACGGTTTCAATAACTTACTTCCATTTTCTATTCAGCACATTCCTCATTCTTCGACATTCACAGTAGTAAATCTATCAAACGTTACAGTAACTTATTTGTAACATATTTGTTTGCAACTTATCGGTGATAAACATTTTTGTCATTTTATTGTACTTCCTCTTTCGGTACTTTTCAATCTTGTAAAATTAACGGAAATTCTCTGAAAAGCAATGTTAATGAATATTACATTCTGAATTGATATTACCGGAGTATATTTATTATTGAAAGCATATAATGGCAAAATAATAATAAATTTATGATATAAGACAATATTAACTTAACCCTCAAGTGGTACATAAAATTAGCTATAGATTTATTATTGAAAATATCAATTTCAAAAGGCAATAAAAAATTGCTAAAAATCAAACTTAACAAGTTACCACCTACTATCCAGATTGCATCGACGAGCCACATTTATGTTTAAAGTGTTTTAACACACTGCATCGTTAGATGCAAGATTTTGTCTAATACTTTTTTTATCTATGTCCTAATAAAAATTGTTATTCGTTAAACGGGGCACTTTTTATTTCAAAGTATCTTCTATTTATCGAGTACATTCAAAATGCACTAACCGTAGATTTTCATTCAATTTTTACAATCCGCGTTTATTATAAAATTCTTACAAAGTGTTAAATTTCCCGCCTTCCTAGACTACCTATTTAAAGGGACTTATCGACAGAGAGTGCATCCTTCGGGCAGATATTTTTGTTTTATTTATATATATTTTATTGCTAATCGATGTTTTATTCTTCGGATATTAATACCTGATTGGAAAGACAATTAAACGTTGTATGATGCGCAGGTAAGGCAACGATAATTTCAAAACAAAATCGATAGCTCGAACTGAATCACGAGATAAATGAAATCACAAATAAAATAATAAAAATTGTTGATAGTGCCTGTCATTGTTGATCGGCTTCGTATCTGTTAAGTGTACAAACTAATTATTGTTAAATGTACAATGATTCTTATTATTTATTACCATAAATATTATTAATATTATCATTGCACCGTTCAAATTGATTTCCACCATTTTCTCTGCGTTCACCTGATTTCGCAAATAATAAGTAACGTCGAATTGGGAAAGATCTTTTGTATAAGATTTGATTTCAAAATAAATAATGTTTCACACGGAATACCGTCGAGACAGGTTGCAACTGAAGTTTCACAATTAATTGAGAAATTAGAATGCTTTTGCAAAGGATGAGCTGTAACTCTCAATGATAATGATCAGTTTCTATTCTTTGCAACGCTTATTGTGTTCCATTGTAAAAATGGTTGTTTAGCGATTATTAGAATCAATCTCTAGGAAATGTAAAGACAGAAAATTTAATACTAATGCGTGCTATGTTTGTTTGTAAATGGTAAAATGTTTATTAAATAGCTTGATTTGTTCAAATATTTTTTATTGGAGCATTAATGATTTTTTTGCTGTTTTTATTCTGATTCAGTTGCTGTCTTTAGAAGTCGTAATGTAAATTCAACAAAATGCTCAAACTGGTAGATGGCGTTATTTCTTAATCTCAGGAGTTTATCATGATGACTTGATTCTATTGACTTGCGTTTAGCAGTCGGTAACACGTCGCTAACAATTTGAGCATTCGACCACTGCATGGAATGGCGCTGTACGGATGTTAAATAGAGAATTGTTATTGCATATTTTGAAGAAATTTGTAAAAATTATTCACACTGGAATAAATATGATCTATTAGTATGATCACGTCTTACAATGTAATAACAAACGGAAATAAGATAACTAATAACAATGTAATAACATTACTGGAAAGGAAGTGATGCTACATAAAAGAATAAGTCGAAAATGTTGTTTTCTAATATAATTTTCTCGTGTAAGAATAGAAAATGGCTGGCACGTTATCGAATACAAAATGGCTGCAGCGTCTGATCATCGCCAACCAATTCTACTTTCTGCGTATAACGCGTATACTCGACACCGGGTTTTTGAGGTGGGTTCACCCTTCGATTTTTGGTGCCGCTCCCTTTGAGATTTTTAAGGTTCCGCCAACGGCATGATCAAGCCAGATATTCATAGTTGACATGAGAATTTTCTCAAAATGCTATCATTACGGGTGCGCTTTTAGTTTTTCCTAATGTTGGACCCAGAGATCTCGGGGATTTTCGTCGATTTGGACGTTGAGGCATGCCCTTTTCCGAAACGGCATTTCTCGGAGATCACGAAGGGTTGATTACATTGCAGAATGTCTAGAGAAGAGTTTTCTGTCTCAAAAATGACATTCGCAATCGAATTGCGAAAATGACGCCTCGAAGCGTCACGCCTAAGTTAGAATATTTTCATTCCTATTTTTATTACAATGTATGATGGATTAAAAAAATCTATTGAATCGATTTCTGTGAAGACAATTTTAGAATTTCAGTATTTGTAAAATAGAAAATCTGGAAAGGGTCATTTGATTCCTTATGGTAGGTTTAATGTTAATAAACATTACCTTACAATGTAATAACAAACTTAATAACTTACATTTGGTAGAGTTTGTTATTCATATCTCAACTGTTTCCCAAATTTTAGCAATTCTGCCTTCAGTATAAAATGTACATTGAAATAAAAAAAATTGATTTCTTAAACAGTTTATTGTATTCCGTTCCTTACTTAGTTATTTCGTTTCATTATTAATCTTACAACATTTGTAAACATTCGTAACACTTACATATTTAAATTTACAACGTATTCCAAATAAATTTAACTTTGTCTTTTGTTAATAATATTCTAGACAAGATGCACAATGAATCTATGAAACGGAGTGTAGCAATTTATTTCTGTTACAATTTTTATTATTTTAATTTCTATAAGTTTACATTGCTTTCGAACAATTTTAGAATATCGAACGTTGTTTTTGTAAAAACGAATGACGTAACAAAGCGTGACTTTACAAAAGTTAATAAGCGCTTTGCATCGTTGTGTCTAAAAGAAAATACAAAGTATTAAGTACTGAAGGACTTAATTCGTTATCAAGAATTTTTATTTCAGCAGATAATGCATTAACACTTTAACTGCCCAACCAACAGCCTAAAAAATTCCACAAAATAAAAGTAATTTATTTAATGCAGCAACAATTGAAAACTTAAAATGTCTGACACATAGTTATCCTTCAACCAGTCTCGTAGTCTCCAGATATGAACAAACTTCATTGCAACGAATACATTAGCGTACAAATTTATTTTTAACACTAAACTTACCGAACAATAAATCCAACAATATACTTTGTAATAATAACGAGACTGCATCTACTCAAACTTCATTTAATTTTTATTGTAACATGTGTTTAATAAAACATATTTATAACTTCAATAATTGCGAAAGAAAAGACTGCAAAGAACTAATTGCACTAATTGCAAAGAATTGAGAAAAGAAAGAAAGAAAAAGTTTGGTAGTTCCTAGTGTTAAACATGGACAAATAATTCTGTCAGCCATACATGGCAGTCAAAGTGTTAGTCAAGGATTTTAACTATATCATGTCGCGGAATATGCTAACGGGTGTTCAAAGTAATTTGTTTTGTCAAATTTTTCGTCGCTGGATTACATAGAAACGCGATCTTCGAGTACTTTCGTCAGACAATACTCTGCGCAAGATTACATACTCCCATTTCCGGTTACTTAAATTAATTTATACATTAAAGCTACCGTTTTACATTGTTCCTTAAGCAATTAAAATCACATGCGACAATATAAAATACACTATTTCGTAAAATCTACCAAGGTCGCCACATAGGATCCTGCTTGTCGATACGTTCTACGTCAATTTCTTCTTCGTCCTCATCTTTCACTTCTACTTTCACCTTCTCTAACGTACCTTGGTACCTCAGATCTTTCACGTCCGAAACACAATCTGTAGTTTCTTTGTTATTGTTGTTAACATGTGGTATTTTATTGCACGGAGATGGAGTACTAGACAAATTATGATTCACTTCACAGACGGTTGTTGTACTTTTTTCGGAGGACGTCAGGTTGGTGTTTGGAACGACGCCATTTTCTATCGACGTTCCCGGTAGAGGCGAGAGCGGACTCGTTTTCAACTGAAATAACGAGAAACTGTTGGTCAATAATAATTCGATAGTTAGTCTATCGATGAAACAATCTGAGAATACTTTAGCAACAATTTGTAAATTATAAATTCGTTCCATTGCAAAATACAAATATGTTCTATTTTCATTTTAAGTGGCAAGAGACCGAAGCCACAAAAACAATTTCTTTTCGTATTTAATGAATTTTTTCAATTGCAGAATATTTTCTAAATATTCAAAATAGTTTCTTACTATTTTACCTACACGTTTTCATCATCGTTTTCAAATCTGCGATGCAATTATAATTTACATGCGTAGTTCGATTTACTTGTGTCGTATATTATAAATTGAAAGGTGACAGTTTTAAAAAATATTCTATTAATATGTTTACATGATAAGTTCTTGTTAACGAGGGTATTTAAATGGAATACAATTGATTCCGGGAAAATTATACACCTCGTCGGCGCGAAAAAATGGCTAAAAGTCGATTAACCGCGTGTCAAAGAACTTTCGCTTTGTTGTTTGATTTAATTTTCGGCGAAACAATAATTACCGATGAATTTGTTGCCCGGTTTTTTTGCAGACCAGCTGTCAAGTATCTCGCTAACTTTTCTGCACCTTCACCTGACAGGGCGGAGAGAAATCTGTACGCTTCAGCTGCACAGTGCCCGAAACCAGACAGCCATCGGCTTTCGTCCGAAATCTCATCGGTTTTGGCAACGGTGCTCAATCCGAGAGACTGCAGACCTTGCAATGATTGTAGCTTTTGCAAATGACGAACAGTCAGTTCCAAAATGTCCGCCTTTTCCAGTTTACTGATATCTTCGCCTTCCGTCTGTAAAGAGAACATTTTTAAATTATCGTATCAATACTATCATTCAACTGTTGGTATATATTTATTAAAAATAAAATTAAATCTGCACACGAACTTTCCGGACAATCCAATATTGTACAGGGTAATAGGGAAGTTTTCTGCATTCCATGAGAAAAATTAGTACACTAATTGCAAAACGGTGATAGCATTTGCAGTTTGCATTCTTGTGCAAATTCTCAATTATAGCAATCAACCCTATACAATTGTAATTCCAAAATTGAGACACATTTTGGTGTAGAATAAATTCGACTGTACATGGTTCATTTCCTTTCGCATATATAAAATTTGTTACTATCACTCGTTGTGCAACACTGCAATTTTTACAGATTTATTAAATGCAAACATAGCGATGTAAAAATTGTTTTAAATAATAGAAATTTTTCATATCGCCTCAGAGGCGTTATTGAAGCGCTAAGGGTTAACGGGCTACAGATTTTTAAGTACATTAAAAAATTATATATATCCACAGAAATGTCAAGCGATTCTTTGTAGAAGCATTTTAATAAGTGTTAATAATGAATGAACGACTATTTCTGGATTGTTTACGATACAGTTATTGAAATTAATGTAGACAATTTTAATTTTTCATAAAATTCGCATTCTTCTGCAAATTCTAGATTACAACGATTAACGGGCTGCAGATTTTTAAGTACATTAAAAATTAGAACAATCGCATGAACAGGAATAAAAAATTACTTATCTCCTGCAATACAAGGTTTACGGAGCATTAAAATTGATTCTTTCACGATACTTTATAAAAGTGACGAGAATGTATCTATTCAAAGTGTTAGCTATTCTTGTTACAATACATGTAATATTATATTATATTATTGTAACAAAAATAGTATTATAAAGTATATATTGTAACAAAACTAGCTATTATATTATTATATAATACATATATTGTAACAAGAATAGCTTTTACATTATACATTATTTGTTATTTCAAAATTGAAATTAAATGATATTTATAATTGACTAATTATGAAAGTGGCGTAAGTCCATTTGCAGCCTGGAAATATATATTATTTTAGTTAAATTCGCTTAAAAGAAATTTATATAATTAAATTACATATTGATAAATTAGTACAAACATTCCCAGACTTCACATAATTATCCTATATTTTTTAATTGTCATATCTGCTAACATTTAATTTTCTCGAAACAGAAGAAAATGGACTTGCACCACTTTCAAAATAAACGGTCCATATTATAATATATATATTCTAACAAAAATAGCTGTTATATTATAATATATATATATATATATATATTATAACAAGAATAGTTAACACTTTGAATAGATACAGTCTCGTCACATTTATAAAATAATGTAAAAAGAAAAACAATTTAATTTCTCCGTAAATCCAGTGTTACAGACGATAAGAAATTTCTTATTCCTGCTCTTTGCGATTGATCATAATATTTAATTCACTTAAAAATGTGCATATACATAATATCAACAGAAATCACTGAAAAGAAATGAAAATCACTAGAAAGCGTAATTTTGACTGATCCCGTAAATCTAGTGTTAATGATCAACGAAACGACCGTATCTAGATTGTTTACGATACAGTTATTGATGTTGTAAAGACGCTTTCGCGAAAAGTAATTGATTCGGCATCTTTGGCGGAGCGGCGATACTGTAACGAGAGCCGCAAACAAGAAAAAAGGTTTAAATAAATTAATTCTTGTCACTTTTATAACGCAATATATACGTTTATGGCTCGGTGGGTTTAGCGTTGAGTCTCGTTACTTTACACGACACATTGATGCGTCGCGCATTACGGATTAATTTAATGAGAGCGATTTGAACGATAACGATCGCGCTCGTAATTACAGGCTGGTCGCGTGTTTATTTGACACTTTCGCAACTGTTCCCACGCTCTTAGAATATTTAAACAGAGAATCGATTGCACGCGTAGTTGCAGTCAGAGAATGCATTTCCTGTTCCGAGTAATTCATAAAATTGCATGGGGGGGGGGAAGAGAGGGGGGCCCCGAGTTGTTACAATCGTGCGGTCTGCAAGTCGAGCAAGAAACACCGTGGCTTCCTTCACAGTTTCTTCCACCTGATGGAAAGGAATCGTAGCACGTGTTCGCACGTCCGACGTGTTTGTTCATTCTATCGGCAGTTTTATTGTTGCGAACAAATAAACTTATTTACGGGCCGTTAACTGCCCATAGAATTGTAATTGCGATTTCTTTTAGGCACTGACTTGCGGTGATGGTCTAGCTTGGGTTTCCTTTCAGCCATTTTTAATGATTTCGATTGCACAATTTTGCATAAACGTCGAGTTACTATGAATTTTACGAACGTCATAATCTAGTAAGTGTATTATATATCTGTGTTGACGTTTTGTACTCGAAACAATTTTAATTAAGAAATTAATACGTTTCTTTCGGATTAGAACATCCTCATTTTGCTAATCTTTTTTTAGTTATGTTGAGGAATTTTAATTATATTTGTGCCTGCGGTTTTTGAATGTTTGGCAAAAATAAATACATACCTCTAAAGCATCAACCATAAGATTCTTTAACTCGTCGAGGCACTTGTTTATTCGAGCACGCCTTTTCCTTTCCAGAAGTGGTTTCGTTATCTAACATAAACAAAACCATTGACATTAATTAAAAACAAAAACTAAATATGGCTTAGTTAATTAAGTTATTAATGTATATATATATATATATAGTTGGTCATTTAGGGGTTGTTCGGAGATAGATGATTGTTTTATTTGTACCCTCTCTCTATTGTTGTGGGTTTAACACGTCTGTTTTGTATAATGATTTGTATAAGTATTTCAGATACCATTTGCCAATTAAAAATTTATACTAATAAAATTATTTTGATTTTGACAGCAACCTGCGCGATAATACTAGGCCACCTGGTGTACGACCGTGCACAGTGGTTGCCTTATTACAGGTGTAATATTGGGCTGCGAAGAAAAAGAACGGACCAAATCGTTGTGAGACACCAGATCTTTTTAATTATTTCAATTATTGTAATGTCTTCTCTCATAATTTTTATACGGCGAAAATAAATATCTGCCACGCGGTTTAATTTATCTAATTTAGCTTTATTCAACTTCTGAATTTCGTTACTCACCTTTTTGTACTGATATGTCCTAGAAACGGGGTGAGGATAATTGAATGACATCATTGTACCAGTTGGGAACGTGGAACCAATGAAAGGAAGTATTTTGGACCTAATTGTAAATACATTTAAGTAAGTACTATGCTATCTGAAGAAAATCATGTTCATACATTTCCCGCAAATATTTCGTTTTCGTGTGTGTATCGTTTGCTTCGGTGTTCGCTGTGTATTAATAGTAAAAAATATATATATATATTTAATTACATATGCACATTTAAATTTAGTTACTCGTGGGAATCTAAAATATCACTTCAGCAGAACAATGTCGCCCTTTTGTCGTTCTTTGATCGTTTAAACGAAATTTTCAAGTTACACTTTACAATTATTTAAATAAGCAAGGAGTAGATGTTTATTTTGCATACAGAAAGGATATCTTTCAGTAAAATAATATAATTTTGAACGTATGCATTATTTTCCAGCACGATGAAACACGAAGAGTTTCTTGATGAGTTTCTTGATGAACAGTATACGTAAACACGCTACGTAAGAAGACATACATGTATGTATACATTGAAAACGTTCAAAAAGATGTGGCTGAGAATTTAGAAGGTGCTGAGTATCATACATTTTACCCTTTCAATTTTTAACTAGTTAAATAAATTCCTTTAACTTTGTGGAAAATTTTAGGTCGCCAGTTTGGCAGTCAAAGTGTTAGATTAAATTTAAATGACCGAACAAAGTGTCAGCTAGAAAGACTAACGAGCCCAGAAGAAGTATCTTCAGGTATATATTGAATAATGAACCAACATTATAATCGTCGTTCTACAAGGTTAATAATAATATAAATACGGAACCGTGTTTTGCAAATGTTCATGGATGATCCTTCACTAATTTTGCCAACTCAATTCGCTGCTTACCGTCAAGCAAATAAAACCGACGATAAATCACATAAATCTGAATAGTTTTCAAATCTCTTTATCGAAGGGAAAATATATCAAATTTTTCTTCACGTAGAAAGTAACTCGTTCGAATCATTTGCGAATAATAAATTATTGGGTGTCCGGAAAATTTGTGCCGATTTATTTTTAATAAATATATGCCAAAACTTAAATGCGTTGCGTTTCAATTTTCCCTCAAAATCGGCATAAATTTTCCGGTCAACCCAACACCTGTGCATGAAATCTGCAGTTGCTTAAAATTCGTCGTATATTGTCTATGAGAAATAGTGTATGAAGGGACAGGTATGAAATTGACACGTTTGATCGATTGTTTTTAACGAAAAATAATCTTACTTTTCTCAGCTGTCCACGTGAATGCGTTCTCGGAGGTATAATTGTCCAGGGGAATGCGATGGAGCACATCGTCGCACGATAATTAACAGTTATAATTAGAGAAACACCGTGGAGACGTTTTTGACATGTCGACAGTGAACGACAGTGGTCGAGCCATGGCAGTGCGGAGCAGCAGGTTTCACTGACATTACACAAGCAAACGCACGCGTTGAAGTCTCTAGTCAAACTGACTCTCCACTGCCATTCAACCAGCGGCTACCCTCACCAACTTCGAACCCTCTACCGAACCTCTACTGCTCAACCAGATCTCTCTAAATGCTTTCAATGTATACATATATGTATACCTCGATATGCAGCGTCTTCACGTGTACTGTTCCCCAGGGAAATCGTCGAGTTTCATCGTTCTGGAAAAGCAATTCAGTAATCGTTGTATTAATGAAGATACTTCTTCTGGGCTCATTAGTCTCTTTAGCTGACATTTTGTTCGATCAATTAAATTCAATCTAACACTTTGACTGCTAAATTAACGGCTTAAAATTTTCTACAAAGTTAAAGGAATTTATTTAACGAATTGAAAATTGAAAGGGTAAAATGTATCATACTCAGCACCTTCTTAATTCTCAGCCACACCTCTCTAAATGTTTTGGATATCTACATATATGTATTTGTCGATGTACAGCGTCTTCACGTGCATTGTTCATCAAGGAACACTTCATATTTTATTGTGTTGAGAAAACAGTGGAATAATTAACATATTCCTGAAGATACTTCTAGGCCCATTTGTCACTTTTGCTAACACTTCGTTCGGTCAATGGAATTTAATCTAACACTTTGACTTTTGTAGCCTAAGATACTCGTTCTCAAGACGTCAATAAACTTCGTATGCATTTTCAGTGGAAAAAAATCGAAGTGCAAAGTATGCTCGGTATTTGATTATCAACTTTGTGAGAACAATCGCAGCGCGTGCAGAGACGTTTGTAAAACATCGTAATCGCGCTGCGTTGGCAGGGGACATAGTAACACGATCCGCATTATGCTTCCGAAGTAAGCAACGTGTATTCAGAATTACGTTTATGCATATCCGTTAACAACACAAACGCTTATTTATTATGTCATTCTTGAACAAACTAGAACGCAATACTTTATATTAAATAAATATGATTTATATTAACCCTTTGCACTCGAATGGCGCCTCCAAGGCGCCACTAAAAATTGTCACACTATTATTTAAACAACTGCTACATCGCTAGGTCTACAGTTAAGAAATCGATAAAAATTTTAATTCTCTATGTGCAAGTAACAGTAATTAATTTCATATGCGCGAAAGGAAATCAACTACGTATAACGGAGCTATTATAATTAAAAATACGGTTTCGATTTTGGAGTGGAATTGCTTCGAGTGCAAAGGGTTAATACAATATAACCCAATATTAAAATGTTATATTGTACTTATCTAAATATTCTATTATTTAATATTAAAATATTATATTTTACTTATCTAAATATTCTATTAATTAATATTAAAATATTATATTTTACTTATTTAAATACTCTATTATTTAATATTGGAATATTATATTTTACTTATTTAAATGTTGTATTATTTATATTAAAATATTCCATTTTCCATTTATATATAATATTATTTAATATTAAAATATTAAATTTTACATTTATATATTATATTATTTAATGTTAAAATATTATATTTTCCATTTATATATCCACGAATAAATAAAATGGCCTGACGTTAGTGCATGTAGCCTAATCTAAGATGGCACTTGCTCCAGAGTCGCACCATTCGGTGACGATAACGCGACCGAAAGCTGTTCCAGACGGTTGTTGAGTCCCGTACGTGTAATCGGTAATTAAGAACGGTACCTCATCAACTATGTCACGCTCATTTCCAATCTGGATACCATCGGAAGAGGCAAGAATGCTTTGAGAGAGCAGAGTTAGGGTAGACACCTACTCGATTAGCAGATACGTACGTAACGGCTCCGTGGCATTCAAGGGAGTTCTTTGTAAAGGCTCAAGAACTTCGTGCCTTTATCGTCGAGTTCCCGACAGAGGCTCTTCGATGTTTGATAAAATGGCAGACGAATCCCTCCATTAACATTATCTCTTGTCAACCAGATACACCGACATAAGCTACGCAGACGCAGCTCTTTAGTAGCCGACTAGGGTAACTTGCTCTAAATGCTTCACAGAGTGTTAAGAGAAAGATAACGTCTTCTCACGGATCGACTGGTTTGCCTTTGAACTATCGAAAACGAAATGAACTAAAAAATTTATAAATTACTATAAATATTCATTTAATTACACAGACAAATAAACTGAAAAGTTTAAAAATTACTGTAAATGTTTATGTAATTATACAGATGAATAAACTAACATGATTTTAAATTGCTGTAAATATTTATGTAACTGTACAGACAAATTTACTAAAAAATTTAGAAATTACTATAAATATTTATTTAATTACACAGACAAATAAACTGAATAATTTAGAAATTGGTATAAATCAAACCTCGAATGTTATTTAAAACATTGACTGCCAAACTAGCAGTTGTAAAAATTCCATAAAGTCAGAGCAAGTTATCTAGTGAAATAAAAATTAAAAAATTAAAATGTATTACACTGAGTAGTTCTCTCACAATCTTGCATTATCCGAATCACAATCAAATTGGATGCAATGAATATATTAACATGAAAATTAATTTAAAAATCGTACAAATAATTCCATCACCCATGTATGGCCGCCATGTCACCCAAAGCGTTAAAGAGGAATGACCATGAATTTAAAAAAATAAACAGTTTCAAATATTTAGAATAACATTATAAAATATTCGAATGTCGTACCGACCACTCTGTAATTTACTTCTATTATAAAACTTTGAAAATCGATCTCTGTAAATATCCTGTTATGCCGCCGCGCCGCAACTATTTTATTTACGATCGAATTAAAAATGTCCGTGATTATTTTCCAGTGATTATTACGCACTCTTCCGGCGGCTTCCACAGGTCTCGTGTGACTTTTCGTAGTACGCGTTGGAATACCAGGAAGAGAAACAATAATTAGTGATGTCATCAGTCGTCAAAAGCCCGTGCGCTATCGCCGTTCTGTTATCGCGACCGTTTATCGTTTGTGCCACCACGCGAACCGTTATCACGGAGTGAAACGCTCCGTGGCCGAAGCGTGCGAATGTTTATGACTCGTGTCTGATTCTCGATGCTTTCATTTCATCAATGGAACCAGCAGAGACACGTTTGTCGGCCGAGCTTATTATGCGACGCTACGCATTCATATTCCACTTGTAAACCATGACTGCGGTCTCTGGCGAGTCTCAATCGTAGCTCGGCCAAATATTATTTCAAACAGTAAATACGTCGGTTCACCCTCCGACGACGGATCATTTTCACTATTCTCTAAGCGACGACGTCCAGGACCCTTCACTGGTCTATTTATCAATTTATTCAAACATATTTTCACAGTCCAACAGCGAGTCAGTTGTTTTCCGGGCAAGTTTTAAAAGCTTAGGAATTTCGCTACAGCGTTACTTACCTTCCACGCGATTTAAACAGGGTAGTCATTCGTGGTCATTCTTCTTCTTGTTCTTAGCTCCTAAAAATATACATATAGGGGTATATACCCAAAACGAAGTCATTAAGAATCCAAATTTTATATAAAATTAAATCTTCAATTGAAACATCTTGAAGTTAGTGAAATAATATAAAACAGTGTTCTCAACACTTCGATGGCGCCTCTGAGACGACTAATGCATCCCTTAACATCTACGCTATTTTTATTGTTAATTGAGAAGGCATTCTCAGTAACGACACGTAATAATTTCGTTACAAATTGCAATGCAAAAGCAGCTTTTCATGCTATATTCTGTTACAATGTAATTATTGAAAGTGCTATTAACCCTTAGCATTTTAATGATGCCTCTGAGGCAACTAAT
>CM052092.1:8271052-8283345 GCA_028453745.1 Agapostemon virescens
TGATAATAGCTTTACAATATCAATAATTGAAATGCTAAAAATATGAAGCCAGCATTTGGTGGTAGCAGCTTCATAATATTAATAATTGCAACGCTAAAACTATGAAGCCAGTATTTGATGGCAGCAGATTTATAATATGAGAGGTAGCAGCTTTAAAATATCAATAATTGCAATGCTAAAAATATGAAGTGGTACATTCGATGGTAACAGCTTCATAATATTAATAATTGCAATGCTAAAAATATGAAGTCAGCATTCCTTATTAGTATCCTTAGTTTTATCCTCAAATATGTCACTTCTTAAAAAGGAGTCTGTCAACTTTTTTCTACAAAAAGTTCTAAAAAAATTGCATACTTTCAGGCTGCTTAATTTCAACGTTTTCTTGTATTTTAAGAGTCTGCGCGTGCCGAAGAATCCGCATTCCGGCAGGGAGAAGTAAAAGTGTCGAGGTGTTGCAATAGAAAGTGAAAGATATAGAAAAATGTGACCAAGCGAAGATCTCCGAGATATTGGAGACACGTAGCAAGAAATAGAAACAGGGAAATAAAAGAAAAAGCCGAGGCGAAGAAATAAGAATGCGGAGAGACAGGAGTGAGATTATTGTAATGCTGAAACAATAGCCCACTCTGTATGTAAAGGAACATTGTGCTGTTATAGAAGAGAACGTGCCGTGTCGCACGAGAGCAGCGTGCACGCGCGAATCTCGAGTACACACCATTGCAAAAGTTATGGCATTGCCGTTTCCAATTGGAAGGTAATACGATCGTTGCTGGCCGTGATTTATGTACAGTTTCGAGATCCCAAATTTCTATACCGAAAGAACCGTAGATACTTGAAGGGTTCGTAGCAGTAAGCACGATTTATTAAGATAAGATTTATTAAGACTAAATCTAACGAGCATTAACGCTTTACCGACCGGAAACCTATTAATGGAATTTGCAATAATAAGGCTGTGACAAAATGAAATTTAGAAATCTCCTTTTAAATTGCAATCTTGGTAAAAATTATTAGATGACGTTACTAGGGATGACATTTTGGCTCACAATAAAAATTTCTATCAGTGTTGAAAGATCCTTTAAAAAGTCTTCAGTCATGGACCATGGACTTAAAAAAATTAGGAGATAATCACCGGTCGATAATGTGTTAAAATGTATTAGCTAGTATTGGCTAGTTACTATAAAATACTAAGAACCAATAACAGCAATAAACCATAAATAACTCGGTATAATAAAAGTATAATACAACGGATTCCCACCAGTCAACCATTAACGTCATCCAGGCTCGAATATATTTATCCAAAAACAACAAATAAACTCAACAAAACGAGTCTGATAAAATAACACTACTTAAAAAAATTCTCTTCTACAATCCATCTCAACAGCAATTCTTTAAAAATCTTATTTGCGCCGCATAAAGTAGCCACAACAGCACCACCATCATCGTCGATCTACAATTATTACAATTTTTCCAAAATTCTTTCTGTGGTTTCCATAAAATCGTCGGCAACCGACGTGTTAAGAAATCCCGGCCGGGTTTTCACCGAGACGGAGAACAAAAAGGCTGATTGTGGCAAGGCTGGAGAGTGGGCAAATCCGTAAAACTTTCGAGAAAGGTGGTTCATTGGTCTGCGAGCCACGGAGGTCCGCACGCAATTTTCGATGGTACAGGTCGCTCATAGAAATACGTTCGGCGGAATGACAGTCAATAACGTTGATCGGCGCTTCAGCTGCGCGGAGATTGAGACCACGGGTCGCAGTATACATCACGGGCACGTTCGAGCGCGAAATCCATGGCGCGCAACGAATTCGAAATCGTCGGCCGTGGCGGCGTGCGGAAGCGTGGGAACGGACGCTGTTAAGCCTTCTCAAAACAAAACACGAGCTAACTACGTGCCAGTAGAAGGGGGCACGCGACGCACCTGACTACCGGCACGGCGTGGCGCGGCGCAGCGTGGCGTGGCGCGGCTCTCGGCTTCGGCGTGGCTTGACTTCGGCTTTGGCTTCGGCTCGGCTCGGCGTGGCGCGGCTCTCTCGGCTTCGCCGCGGCTGCTGCGGCCGCAACCTCAACCGCAACGGCAACCAGTACACGTGCCTCTCCTCCCTTCCTGGCGACTCCTCTTAGCGAGCTGCGCGCCTACACCCAACACATCGCCTGACTGAACGGTTTATTAAGTCGTTACTTGGCCCCTAGCACGCCCCCGCATGCCGCCAAATTCCGCTTCCAACTACTACTCTCTTTCCTTTGCTCCGTTTCTTCTTCTGTGTCCTACCATCTTCTCCGGACCGTGTTTCTCGCTTTATCTTGGCGAAACAGAGGATGATATAAGGACAAAATGGTTTGACCTTGTTCGATTTTATATTGTAGATATATAAATATTTGTTTTAATTGTTGTTGCAGGATTCTTACAGAATATGCATCACTTGCAACACTCAAGTATGCAGTAATGTAAAAGTGTACACTCAAGTAACTTTTGCATTAACTTTTTAGTATCTCTTACTTACTTATCTCTTACTTTACTACTTACTTACTTACTTACTACTTTTTGTGTTGACAATAATAGTAGCAATAGTAATAATAAGAAGAAGAAGAAAAAGAAGATGAAATGACGTGGATTGAAAATAATATGTGATGTACTTTGATATACACTATCACATTGATAGTAATAGTAGCAATATTAAGAAGAAGAAGAAAAAGAAAAAGAAAAAGAAGATGAAATGACGTCGGTTGAAAATAATAAGTGATATACTTTGATACATACTACCACGTTGGTAATAATAGTAGCAATATTAAGAAGAAGAAGAAAATGAAATGGTATCGGTTGAAAATAATAAGTGATATACTTTAATATGCACTATCATGTTGACAATAATAATAATAATAATAAGAAGAAGAAGAAATGTAATTGAAAGTAACGTAATTTTATAAGATGCAACATACCATTGTCCGACAGGTTTATAGAGCTTTCTACCCGAAGTATTCATTTACCGGACAATTCGTACTATATGGGCTTTGTGTACACTCACGCAAAATGTAGCAAGTGACCGGAGCTTCTGTATCGTGGCTGCATGCACGTTTCACAATGTCGCAGATTCCTGTAAAATGCTGCATTAATGCGTAACGCGGTAGGCTCGGCGCGGCTGAAAGGTCGGAGCCCATAGTCGTTTCAACAACATTAACTACCATTTTTATAGTAGCAGGTGGTCGTAAAGATTCAGGGCGGTCCTCAAGATAATCTTGACCTACGGTAGCTAAATTTACGCGAATCTTTTAGCCGGTCCGCAAAGCAGTTTATACACGCATCGAAGTCAGCTGTAGTTCGGTGTATCGCGATGCATTTCTCAAGAATCTTTACGACCGCCTGTACACCGATATTCTTGGGGAAGATAGATCGGATAACGAGGATACGTAGTGATTTTCAGCGAGTGGCCCGCGGAATGTCTGTGTAACCGATACACATCTACCGAAAGTTCGCCACTTCCCTGGCTGTAACATTATTCACTTGCACCGATTGCGCGATCAAAAGTATGCGTGTTTATATATGTGTGAGTGTATTTCTTTTTTCCTTTTTCTTTAATCGCAATGCAAACACTTCACGAGAAAAGAGAGAGAGAGAGAGAGAGAGAGTGAGAGGGACAGAGAGATTCGATCGGGATATACCGAGATACCGAGCAATTGTGCTGCCGAAGGCTAAATTAAACATCTGTGCGATTGCTTCGAAAAGTCGCCGTAATTAAAAGTTTCCGAGGATTTTTTACAAATAATATTTCGTTCGTTGTTCCTTCTATTCGAGGCTGTTTCACAATTTTTGTACTCAAGGTTACGCGAAGGTCGTAGCATTATAGGTGGTTGGATACATCTCGAACTTACTTGTCGTATCGCGACGGTGAGAAAAAGGAGTTCCATTTAAAGAAATCTCTGATGATCTTGAAATCTCGAGAAGTATGACCTTGAGAAATGTCTTTGTACCATCATAGCATTCGCCACTACGAATAATATAAGATTGATCTTCGACTTCACATTATTCTGGTACACTTTTGTGTATTATAGTATACTTTTGTAGATTGATGTATACATAGTTTGGTATATTCTTGTGAATTACAGTATATTCTGGTATATTGATTTATATTCTATTATATTCTTGCGTATTATAGTATATTCTGATATGTTCTAGTGTATTATAGTGAATTCTGGTATATTTGTGTATATTCTACTCTGTTATTGTATATTCCGATATATTTTAATATATTCTCGTATGTTTTGGAGTATTCTACTATATTTTAGTATATTCGGAAATATACTAGTATATTCTAAAGCATTTTGGTATATTCTGAAGCATTCTAGTATATCCTCATACATTTTGGAATATCCTAGTATATTTTAGTATATTCTGATATATTCTTGTATATTCCAGTGTATTTGAGTATATTCTGATATATTCTTGTATATGCTAGTATATTTTAGTATATTTTAGTATATTTTGATATATTCTTGTATATTCTAGTATATTTTAGAATCTTCTGATATATTCTTGAATATTCTAGCATATTTTAGTCTATTCTGATATATTGTGATATAGTCTTGTCTATTATCGTATATTATATTATATTCCGATATATTCCAATATATTCGAAATCATTCTAGTATATTTTGAAGCATTCGCATACATTCTTATATGTTCTCAGACATTCTGGTGTATTCTAGTATATTCTCATACATTCTTATATGTTCTCAGACATTCTGGTGTATTGTAGTATATTCTCATACATTCTTATATGTTCTCACACATTCTGGTGTGTTTTAGTATATTCTCATACATTCAGATATATTCTAGTGCAATCCTCTATAGTCTAGTGTATTCGTTTACCTTCTCCTATATTTTAACTCATTCTAGCACAAGAAAAGTAGACCGAAAAATCTGTGTAGCGCTATATACTCTTCTTTTTCATCTACACAGATACACACGTACTTATGAGAACGTTGTACGTAGTGTTTCAACTTTTTTTTCGATACAGTTAATTTGAAGAAACGTTACGTTACGTTCGAGTCAGAAACGGAGGATGAAGTTTTAATAAGGACAAGCGAGAAGTTAATTGAGGCAACATAGATGCTTCTTTGAACAGTGTCTTTCTCGGCATGTGATTATCATACAAGGACGTATAATTTCGACGGTGAATTAGACTCCAGCAGTGTGTACCTTTGGATCGGTGCTTCCGAGAAGCCAGCTTTCATTAAAGACTTTTCGTAGAGTCAATCTGAGCAAGTGACAAAGCGCAATTGTGAACATTAGGCGGCGCCGAGTTAATGGACCAACAGTCGAGACAAGGAATTGACTCGCACGGTGGGAAAAGTCCTCCAACAGACGAATCCCATTTTCTGTCGTCTTTTTGCCGGCAGTGTTCAAATCGCTTTGGTTCCATGGCGTACGGTAACACCATAAAAACGCATCTTATTAATACTACGTGTGCAGTCAAACTAAAAATAGCTGCGGCAAACATGTCTCAGCAATAATATCATTTTTCACCGTAATTCACTGATCGTCGACAAATTCTTCCAGTCTTGTTAGTTAACCGAAAATTCTTTGCATTATTTGTATAACAAATTTATTTCTCCCTTTTTGTAATTTTAATCACTTGGCAAATAACGCAACAGTACTTTTAAAATCTATATTCGAGTATTCAAGTTTCTATTCGATCTATTCATTTTTGTCATAACGCATAAAATCGTCTGTTTGCTTATTGTACATCACTATAACGGATAAGGCATGACCAGTTATGGGATCTGAAACACTTCGAATATTTATGAGACAAAAATTTAAATCACTTTGGACATCAAAATTTTCGATGACCTTTTAGCATTCTTGTTCGGTTCAATTCACCAATTTTTAAGAAATTTTCTGAGGTCATGAATCGTTGTTGTTGCCAGCAGTAATATTTTCTTTCATCAAAGCAGGTTATTCGTTTATTTAAATTTATTTATTTAAAGCAATATTTTAGTTCCATCAAACTTTTTAACCAAATTTTGAATTGTTTGCTCAGATGGACGAATATGTATTTTTTTTATCGAACACACATAGTGCAAAATAAATTTTAATAATTTCAACACGCTCTCGATAGTATACGACGCCATTGTTAAAATTCCATTGTAGGAAATAGAAGAAATCGACGAGAAACAAACATGGCGCCGAGCAAACGTTCGACATCCTAAAGTTACTTTTGGACAAGCCTGTATAATTTAGCCGAAGAGTATAGTATTTCCGAGGCTTTTTTTCCATCGAAATCTGCCGTTTTGTGCGCAGCAACGTGCCATTCCCGAAAATGAAAAATAAACGACAGGGACGCTTGCGTACCGCTCGAAATAACATACCTGTTTCTTTATTTTTCTTTTTTTCTCGCCGGTGTAATTATGAAGTCAGTCGAAATTTGGAGTGTGACCTTTGGAGCGAGAGACGGGGTCCTTAGCCTTACATGCCAACTTTGTAATAATTGCGTAATACATACGTACGACTCGTATGAATGAATGTATTCATAAAAGACGACCCGACGCGGCACGCACGTTAGAGACACAGCGGACTGCAATCTCAATAAGAAAATATGTCTATTATGTTGTTACAATAACGATATCAATTCATTGACTGTGTCGTGGCACTGTGCGAGCCCATTATCTTCAAACAACGGTTGAGCGTCCGTATTTGACAGGCGGTAGAAGTCGTTCTTTTTCTTGTTGCTTGTCAACGGAGTTCTTCTTTCGTGTCGCTGTGGAACCACACCGTCGACGAGGACATCGATCGGAACGATGATTATTGAGAAAATAATTAACGAGGAAACTTCGATTATTGTCGACGCGATCTACCGAGTCGAATGACCTCTGCAGAGGATATTTAGTTTTAAACTGTTTCCCGATAGGTGAAAGGTATTATGGCTCCAGCAAGGCGACATTAAAAATTGGCAGACAAAATACGTAAAGTAATATAAAGATACATTTCGCTGTTAAACAATAATACCAACATTTCGAGAAGCGAAAAATATACCGTGCCAGTAATTTTGTTCGCAGCTGTATACGCAATGAAACAATGTAAAATGAAAGATAATAAAAGCTTGCAGCACCTCAGTTTCAATGTGACGTCTGAATCGTTGTGTGGTAGTTATCTCGAGGCACTTAAATATGAAACTAATTTATTTTTGGGCAAAGGGTACGACCCTCGCCCTTGTCAAGGGTCAATAAGCCGATGTTATTATTTCTGAGGATAATTGATTTCGTCGGCTCATCACGAATCGTACTTCCTCCGGACAAAGCTGATATATGATGTTTTAACTGGTGGAGTACGTCCTGGTAATTGAATTTAAAGAACGGAAGCGAAGAAATCTGGTCCCCTTTCGTATTAACCTAATCAAGTTCAGTCGGCGGTACCCGTTGCCCGTCGCGGTCACAATAGAGACATTAAATTGTCAGTACGGATTTATTAAACCCGCCACTGTCATAGAGCCAGTTTCTGTGCAGGCTCTGCTAGTTATCGCTCTGCCCACTTGCCGAAGTCCTTCCCAATTCCCAATGTTCATCAACGCGATGAAAATTAACGGAAATATAAGTGCAATCTCTTGGAAAAACATTGCTCACTCGCTGACTTAAAATTCCCAACTTTTTCAGTTATTCGTACAAAGTTTTGTAATATTGATAATCGATGATTCACATCATCGCGTTAATCTGATTTTTTGTATTTGTAGAAATTCTATATTTCTATATTTATAGAAATTTTATATTTCTATATTTATAAGAATTCTATATTTTTATATTTGTAGAAATTTTATATTTCTATATTTATAAGAATTATATATTTTTAGGTTCATAGAAATTTTATATTTCTATATTTATAAGAATTTTATATTATTATATTTATTACATTTCTATATTTTTAGAAATTTTATATATTTATATTCATAAGAATTCTATATTTTTATATATCTATATTTAAAAGAATTCTATATTTTTATATTTCTATATTTTGTATTTATAGAAATTTCATATTTCTATATTCATACAAATTTTATATTTCTTTATTTATAAAAATTTTTGTATTGCATTAATTTCATCGTTTAGGGTTCGTCGAAAAAAACTGGAAGACAACGGTTTTCGTAATATTTATTTATTTCTATGAGAGCAAGTTCTATAGATTTATTTTTTACACTGGAAATAAGTTTTGCTCGCTTTCTACTACGATGTATGTACAAATAATAAATTAAATATCGATTGCTTTAACAATTTTTATACAAAATTTCTGATCGATCAAAATTTCGTATATTCCACTGTTCTAACGTTTATTAACATATTCCATTCGTGATCGCGTGTAAACAATGATAAATACGATCGATAAATGAACATGGGTATAATACATGTATACCACGTGGTACGTTCCTTCGAATTATCAGCTGATGCAAAATTAACGATAAATTTAGAACGGCAAATTTTTAATACAACGAGCAAGAAGATTTATTTCAAATATTAACACTAGAACTACCGAATAATAAATCCAACGATATACATTGCTTTGTGATAATAACAAGAATGCGTCTACTCAAACTTTATTCAATTTTTATTGTAAAATGTGGTTCATTAACATTTGCCATGTCACCCATGTACAATAGGTGACAGAATTGTTTGTCCACATTTAAAAATAAATTTGTACATTAATATATTCATTGCACTAAATTTAATTGAGATCTAGAGAATAGAAGAAGGTTGAAGGATAACTTTGTGTCATACATTTCAAGTTTCCAATTGTTGCTTCGCTAAATAAATTAAATTAATTTTATGGGATTTTTGAGGTCGTTGGTTGGGCAGTTAAAGTGTTAAAGAAGCACATCGAAAAATTATTAATGAAAACATTTTTATAACTTTTATAATTGCGAAAGAAATAAGTAGGAATCAGTCATTTCGACGGATTTGGTAGTTTTAGTGTTAAGTGCAACTCGTTCATTATTTTTGCATCGTTCCAATAAAACGTTCCATACACCTACCATACTAATCGAAAATCTGTATCCGTAAAATATACATCCGTTTGTAATTGTTCGAACAATTACGAAACAAACGAAGTGAACCTAATAATTATCAACAATAAGCAGTTGACAAGGTATTTTTGCACCATAGTGACTTTATTAATCCTTCGAGGACGAATGTCGGCGCATTGCCAACGTTAAGACCGTAAATTCAATCTTTAAAGTTGTAAAAAAATATAATTTAACGATTCTATTAACATAAGATCGGTGAATATATTTTTATTTTCACTCGGAACTTAAACCATTAAGACAGGATTTATGTTTTCGTTGAAAATACTTGGAATATTTTCAAAAATCCTCGTCCGCAAAGGGTTAATAGTATATTATGTAATGCTAGTGTAACATTAACCCTTTCGCCTATACATATTCAGGCGTGATATGATCGTTATATTATGTAGCTAATTATTGTACATACGTTACCAACAAGCATTTCTAGTCAACGATATTTCATTTCTATTTTCGTTTACCTATTTTCATTATTTCTTGTACATTATTCTTTCGCGTTTTAAAATTCCTATCAATTCTATCCTTATCTTTTAATTTCCCACCGTTACGCATTTTACAATTTGTCGTTACTCTAATTATCAGATTAATTAATTTACATTAATTTCCAACAGCTTCTTTTCTCGACCATTTTCCGCGCGACTGTCGCAGATTTTTAATATGTACAATTGCGACATCATTTTTGCAACGATCAGAAAAAGATGATCAGGTGTACATACTCTATTGTAATGGCAGGTATTTGCGTTACAGCAAATTGCAACACTCGCTGCCATCGTGCGAGAAATTACGACTTTTTCGTGTTGAAAACTACCAGTCACATCGCCGTGACAGCAAATGGCAGCTCTAATGTCACGTGAACGTTTTGTCGGTGAAAAAAAAGACCGGTGACATAATATTGGATAGTCGGAAAAGTATTGAGAGATTTTTGTCATTTTTCGATTAAATGTTTCGTTTATTCAAAATGAATTTTATTCAAGTATATATTGGCCATTATTATCTATTACCTTTTGCCATTTTTCGGGTAGAGCCATAATCCCATC
Organism: Agapostemon virescens; assembly: GCA_028453745.1. NCBI lineage: Eukaryota > Metazoa > Arthropoda > Insecta > Hymenoptera > Halictidae > Agapostemon > Agapostemon virescens. Next base: position 8,281,146 of record CM052092.1, read on the forward strand.
GGAATAGAACTTCCGTGGTTTATCGGCTAGAAATTTGGCCAAGCGATTTTCACAGTCTCTTTTTCAATCCAACTTTTTACCATCAAGGTTCTTCGAATCTTTAGCTGTGTAAATGTTTGCTAATGGAAATACACGTACTCGAACGTTTATCGAGACTGTCGGAATCGATTTAACTCTTTGGGGCACAATGGTACTAAAAGTGTCCCACCCTATTACTGCAAAAATCTGTACGGTGGGATATTTTTGGACCACCTCGAAATTTTGCAATTGCTACCTGCAATTTTATTTTCTAAAATGCCGTGCCTCGAAGGGTTACCCCTTAGCACTCCAATGGCTCCTCTGAGGCGACCCTGAAAATTGTCAGACTATTATTCAAAACAATTTGTACATTACAAATGTTTGTAATTAAAAAGTTAGTAAAAATTATAGCGTACGATTAACTAACAAATTTGATATGCACGGAAGGAAATGAACCACGCGCAATGGAATTATTTTAGGACAGAAAAATGTCTTGAGTTAGGAATTAAAATTGCTTGGAGTGCAAAGGGTTAATACGAACTATGTTGATATCTTTTAAAGCAGAATATTAATGTTGCGATAAGAGTACATGTCATGAAATAATTTTATCGCTACAAATTCGCAACATTTTGAGCAGCATCCTGTGTCAATAATTTATTTGTCGATGAATAAAATATCGTAAGTACACACTTCGAGTAAATTACCTGTGACAGATATTTTGTTTTGTTTCTTTTCAATAATCTATCGTTATTACAATACGATGTACTATATTATAATTATTCATTGTTAGAGGATTTATCTACCCCGTTATGAACACGTATTATGAACATGTATTCTTCCACATTTTATACTCACTTTTCGTTTAATCGAGTTTTCATATTTACACGAAGATCACATTGCCAGTTGTCAGAACTTTCGTTAATTTAAAAAAGTGAGAATCAAGTACTTATGCTAAAACGTTTTATTATGTATATAGTCAACCCTTACCATCTCGAGCATTTTTTTCTTCTAGGAAGAAAGTATTTATTTGTTTAGTATTGTATTTATTTATTTATTTAGTTGCTTTGATTTAATGTAAATCGAAATAGCATAGGCATTGTTAATAATATTGGCAGATTCAACGAAATGCAAAGGGATAGTAACAGCTTGCCTTGCGAATAATTTGTTTTTAACATTAAGCGTTATTAAATCGTGTATTTGTTATATTAAATAAACTACTCCGGTACGAAATAATGTTGTATCAACTGAAGCTTTGTTGCTTTATGATAGTAAATTCTTATTATGTATTATTAAATTTTTATCATAAGGAAAAGTATTGAATAACAAAGAATTGTGTTTGCTCTTAACAACAAGCTTCTCTTTAGGTCTTATTGCTCGCAGTTGACGGAGACAATTTTTATTTTGCACAAAGTCCACGCAGCTTAGTTACTATTTAACGCTTAACTGGTGTACCAGGGTCTCTCGTGACCCCAATAAAATTTCTGTACACTTTAGCTACACTTATTGTACGATAACTGTAAATATCAAGTTTCTGTAAACTTATTTAGAACATTTGTATCGTTTAGTCTTAAATGACATACTTGAAAAGTATGCGTGAGAATTTACACAGAACTCTTGAAAGGTCCTAGAACGATACTTCGTTATGCAAGTAAACCGTGGTACCACTTACGTGTTAACTTACTCGAAAAGGAATGCAAGAAAACGATACTTCAACATTTGTTCCAGAAGCTTTCACGTCTCCTAAATCAAACGACAGTTCTTTCCACAGAGTTGCCTCAGTCTTTCGACATCCTTCAACCGGTCACACTTATGCTCGTTTTCCGATTAACCTGTTGCCCGAACCTCTCAACATTAATTCTACACTGATCACATAACCGTCTCAGAAAGAAACGCAATCGTATGTTTCTTCATTTTTCTCGGAAGCCTTCGCGTCTCCTAAATCATACGACACTCGTTTCCGCAGGGTTGCCTCAGTCTTTCGACACCTATCAACTCGTTTTCCGATCAACCTCTATCTGCTATTCGAACCTGTCAACATTAATTCTAGAGTGATCATTCAAACGTTTCAGTAAGAAACGCGATAACATGTTTCTTCATCTTTTTCAGAAATCTTCGAGTCTCCTAAATCATATGGTTACTTCTTTCTACAGAGTTGCCTCAGTGTTTCAACACTTATCAACTT
>CM052092.1:8297084-8307393 GCA_028453745.1 Agapostemon virescens
CACCATTGCTCGCCCCGACATTTCAAAGTCGCGCCACGGCTGCAATTCGATTCCGATCGAGCTAAAATTTGACATACACTCTGCCGACCCATCTAGAAACGTATAGCCAAAATTTCAAAAGAATCGGAGACCTAAAGATTTTTCGCGATTTTAAGAAGGGGTATACCTTCAATATTTAGCGATTTTGTGCCAATATTTGGCAAATCTTTGAAGTCCTGCCCCGACCAAACTATTAGAGTTATCGACATGATTCAAACGCGAAAATCTTCCTCCAACCTTCCTCTTTAAGAAGAGACCTCATTTTCTAAGCTAGCGTTTCAGGGGACTTCAGGAAGCTAACTTTTGTCAGGCCCATTTTTTCCATTTTCGCGATTTTCACCAACTCCAAAATTTCAAAGTCATGCCGCGGTCGCAATTCGCTTCCAATGGACCCAGGAATTGCAATACACTCTTCCTACGCGTCCATTTACTTGTAGCCAGACTTAGAAAAGAATTTGGGAAACTAAGTTTTACTTAATAAGTTTTACTAATTTAAAATGTCTGGTGGAGTCAATTGACCCTTTGCATTCGAAGCTGTTTTAATTGGAAAGACAAGGCATTCGTTCTGGCCTAAGATATTTTCATTCTGCGTGAAGTGTTTCATCTTATGTACATGGTGTGCTTCACTGTAACTCGTACTTACAACAGCTAAATTTTAACAGTTTCCTAGATGTAAGCACATTGATATATTTGTTCCATTCTCTATTTGTTCCGTGGTTTTGAAGTATACGTTCTTGGTGTTACATAATGTATCGTTATATCGTGAACAGTATTTTAACAGTTTAGCGACCGGAAGCCTCTTAATAGGACTTTCAATAATAGTGCTTAACACGTTAAACGCGAAGCCATTTTGCTCACCTTTCATATCACATTTTCCTGAACTTTAAATGGACAGAATACAACTTGGCATAAACGAAAGACTTGCTTACCTTGTTTGTACTTTTCTGTTTCAATGGAATCTATTAAAATAGTGTGAATATTTTCCAATATTATTGAAATTACATAAAATCTATTAATTTGTAAATATAAGATGTGCTATCTTTTTGTCCCGTATGGTGTACGTTACACGCGGTTTTAATAAGGGAACACGAAACGCTTGTACTGGCCTATGAAATCTCATTTGTTTTTATTACTGTAGAATGTACAAAATCGTATGCAGGTCGTATTAAACGGCTCACTTTCAGCCATGCAGCAGACATCGTTATAATTTTCTTTGAACGACGGCAGATCGTACGAACGGTCGCCGATACTGTGTCGGCCGCATTTTAACGCTGCCGGTTAATGAGCGTATATGTATTCAAGACGAGAAAGTTTATCTTTCGGGTGAATCGCGTCGCGGGTAATCGTTAATAACATTTGTAACGTGCGTCTCGTTGGGCTTTCACGCGATCGCGCGTTGTCCAACATCGAAATTTTCCTACGTAAAAAAGGTATTTTTCTACGTACCTATTCAAATTACGCGAACAGCAGCTGTCGGCATTCTATGGGCGGAATTATGGCTATCTGAAACAGAAAATTAAAACGGAAAATCATCGCACGTTACTTCGGCAATGAAACATTCACCGGCGTGATTCTTACGAAATAAGAACCCGGTTAATGCAAATGAACTTGTCGATCTGATAATTCACCAGTGAAATTAACAATCGCGGTTCCGGGCAATTTATCGTGGCCACGTGTAGACAGCTTGGAAGCCAATCAATATAAATTATTTTCTTTTTTAAAGACACATGCCGGGATATAATTTATTATGGAGATTTTCTTTCGATGCAGTAGTTCTTTCGATATTTTCTAATGTTAATAACGAACGGGTGCACTTATGTCGACAAATGAGGAATTTTAAACGAGATAGTTTACGAAACTGTGTTGATTGTCCGTTTGCTCTCGTTGTTGTTCAACCCTTTGCTGACGAGGGTTTTTGGAAGTATTGGAAATATTCTATGCAGAAAGCTAAATCTTCTATTAAAATCTTTGGATCTGGGATAAAATAGGAGTATATTTTGATGATTTGTTACTACAATAACGAAGTTACTTGTTTGCAACATTAATGATAGAATATGTACACTGTAAGTGTATGTAAGCTCCCATAAGTTTCATCAAAATCGGATTCGCATCTGAATATGTTCCCGTTTGATATCTTCTTTGTGAAATTTATTTTTAACAATTTGACATCACCGTGATTATAAATCCGGTTTTTTATGATGTGTGAACGGTATTCCTTAAACGTCGATAAAAGTTGAAGTCGAAGATGGAGTCGAAATTCGAGTGTGAATCGGAAATCAAGTTAGAATTAGAATCAAGTTTGAAGATTAAATAGGAATTAAAGTCAAAATCGATGATTAAGTCGGAATTTAATTGAGAGTCAGAGATGGAGTCGGAGGTTGAGTTGGATTTGCATTTGGAATCGAAGATTGATTTGGAATTGTAGTTAGAGTCAGAAATCAAGATAGAATTAGAGTCACAGCTAAAGATTGAGTACGGTATCGGAATTGAAGTCGAATGTTGATTTGGAATTGGTGTGGAAGTTGAAAATTGAGTCGCAATTCGAGTTAAGGTCAAAGATTGAGTCGGGATTGAAGTGAAGCTCAAATATTGAGTTGGAATTGGAGTAAAGCTCAAAAATTGAGTTGATATTGCAGTCAAGCTCAAATATTGAGTTGGAATTGGAGTAAAGCTCAAAGATTGAGTTGGAATTGCAGTCAAGCTCAAAGATTGAGTTGAAATTAGTGTCAGAGTCGAAGATTGAGTTGGAAGTAGAGTCAGAGTCGAAAATTGATTTGGAATTGCAGTAAAGTTCAAAGATTAAGTCAGAGATTGAGTTGGAATTGGAGTGAGAGTCGAATATTGTTTTGAAATTACAGTGGAAGTCGAAGATTGAATCGGAATTTGAGTGAGAGTCGGAGATTGAGTCAGAATTGGTGTCAAGCTCAAAGATTGAGTCGGAATTGGAGTTGTGGTCGAAGATTGAATCGCATTGGGAGTGAGAGTCGATGATTGAATCGAAATTGCAATTAAAGTCGAAGATTGATTTGAAATTGTAGTCAGAGTCGGAGGTTAAGTTAAAATTAGAGTCAGAGTCAAAGATTGAGTCGGAATCGGACTTAGAGTTGAATATTGATTTGGAATTGTAGTAGAAGTCGAAGATTCACTCAGAATTTGAGCGAGAGTCGACGATTGAGTCCGAATTGGAGTCAAAATAGGGAATATCGTCACAAATAGTATTGAGCGTCTCGGAGAGGGAATTAAATAAGACGGAAACTGCTCGGAACGGTGTCAGTTCTAACTATGTAATCTTAAAGAATTTATAATGGGCCAATCCGTGGCGGAGTCGATTGAAGCGAAACCGGCGCGTGATTGGACGGATTCGATTTCAAGTTATAAGGAAGTCCCAGGGCTTCGGACGGATCGCGCGTAAACTGGTCAATTAAAATATCTCCTGGGCTTTAATGGTTTCAGTAAGGTCGACATATGCGTGCGATACTCACGCCGATTCTCATTATCGATCGATCAAAAACGGGTCCCGGTAATAAAAGAGCGTGCCGCCGACTTCTGTGCCACGCACCAACACACGCTGCTGCGCTTGGCTCTTACATAAAACTGGAGAAATGCTCCGCGCTTGGATGTATTTCAGGGAAATTTCCGGGAAAAAAGTGTGACGACTTTTTAACTGAATAACCCGACCGTTTAATCGGTAATGAATCAAGTATCGTCGATCGGCTTGTAAACGCGACGCGATTAAAAAACGTCGCTGCTCTCTTTAGCCGCTCACCAGGAGGAAACATCTGGCGGTTTCTGTTTCAATAAGATTGTCAATCTGGATACACCGAGGATCCTTATTTACGAAAATTGATTGGATTTATGCTTCTTAATTTATGAAAAATCATTTTATACCTTTTGATCCCTTTCAATAATTCAATTCTTCGCTCGGATGAAAGTAACGAGCAGTCGCGGACTCTTTTCGAGTCATTATTTTTTAACGATGCTACGGTGAAACTTTTTCATAATGAGATTAACCGTTTGATGGGCGCGTTCGTGTTCTGTTGAGAATTGTACTTGAAGGTTCGTGTGAATTTTTGGTGCGCAAATAGAACATCGTTGTAATAGCGTTATTCAACTTTAATTTAGAAAGAAAAATTTTGCTATAAACATTTTTAGAAAAATCATGTAGGGTGGTTGACAGTATAGAATATTCCACGAGTTAGTCTAATATTATAGTTATTTCTAATTGCAATAAAAATACAGAATTAGAATCATTGAACAACCTTTTCATGAGTAATAATCATCTTGCATAAAAGTACAATAGAAACACATCTGAATGAAAATACGTTAATAAAATTATACGTAAATAAAATGTTAACATTCAGTATTTTAATGCTCCAACTACCAAACGATATGCCTTGCTTTGTAATAATAATAAGACTGCACCTATTCAAACTTCATACAATTAATATTGTAAAAAAGCACATCCAAAAATATCTGACAAAGACATTTTTGTAACATGATGAATTGCAAAAGAAAAAATTAGGGATCAGTCATTTTGACTGATCTGCTAGTTCCGGCGTTAAGAAAATAAATGTTTGTGTTTCCTGTATGTTGCAACCGGAGCAGACGTCTTTTACATCGCATAAAAATCCGTAGTTGGCAGGCACGTTGCAAAATTGCCGTCGTTCCGACGGGACGCGTTCAACGTTTGATAATTGTGTTAATTAAACGCGCGGCTTTGTTGCATTTCACGCACATAACAGAAGTAACAAGAGCATTTATCGCGCTGCGTGTCGCATGCTGCATTTTCGCGTCCATAATACCTGACAGACTGCATAAACGTTTTATAAGTTGCGTGCCGTCGGCGTATGCGGGCCACACGCAACAGATTCCATTGAAAAGCAAAACGCAGGAACATGAGAAAAAGCGCAATTTACGTTGTGGATTACGTTTTGATTGAACAATGTCGCTCGCCGGCCGTAGCGTGAGTACATTAAACATCGGTGCTTCGTTCGAACAACAAATACAGAAATATTGCAAATTAATCTGCGTGTCTGATGCATTTCGCGCGTGCACGGATGCATAAGATCCGTGAGACTTTTGATAATTCAAAAAATTCGCATATTGGAAATTGGAGTCTGACTTGGGAATTTGAATTGGCAATTTTGCAGCCCTAAATAGTTTCCATCTTGCTATGTTGTCATGGTCACCCTCCTGAGGTACCTTCAAAAGCTTTTTTAACACGTCGAATGCTATGTCAGTCCCTGGGGACTGACAGTATTAAATTTACAAATTAATATGTTATAAACAATTCATATAATATTAAGAAATATTCGCGGTATTACAATAGATTCGATTGAAACAGAAAAGCACAAATGGGCTAAGCGAGTCTTTTGCTTATGCACAGTTGCATTATTTCAGTTTAAAGGTAAATAAAATGTGACGCAAAATCTAAGCAAAAGCATTCAACGTGTTAACCGTCCATATTGTCTATTAACACTAGAACTACCAAACCAGTCGAAATGACTGGTCCCTACTTATTTCTTTCACAATTATTGAAGTTACAAAAATATTTTCATTAGTAATCTTCCGATGTACTTCCTTAATGAACCACATGTTATAAAAATTGAATGAAGTCTCAATAGATGCAAATTTGTTATTATCTTTTAGTTCTAGTGCTAAAAATTTACTAACAAAAATATATCGATTTAGAAATTAACTCTGCAACTGTATTGTACGAAGTTTGTACGTGGAAAGTTTTATACAAGCAAAGTTCTGAAATGTTAATGTTTAGAAAATATCAATTTGTTTATTATGTAATTTTTTAAAAGGAATGGAAAAAATACGTTTTCATGGTAAATTTATAATATCAGAATCCCTGTATGTATTTTATATATACACTTTTATTTAAATAATTTTCCCATTCACGTTAATGAACTCTATAGGCAATGGCGTCACAAATATGTTGCGAATGAAATATGAAACACGTGCGCGTTGAGGTTAAATGATTTTTCAATTATTAATGGACGAACGTTATTGGTGTTCCAATGTTGGTTTTGCTACAGCGAAGTCTTTGAACAATTTCTAAAAATATTTGCATGAAATTCTATGCATTGATTTCAAGATATAGAAAATCTTTAAAAGGGAAGTTCGAGCATGTGAAATATATAGAAACTGGAAAGGCGAACAAGTTGCTTGACAAACGTGAATAACGTAATATTATTTAATACCAACAAACTATTGCACTCAATGTGCAATACTTTCCACAATATTTAAAATAACACAGATTTCCACTATAATTATCTCATATCTTTGATCTCCGTGAATACTAAATTTTTTTATTTGCAATTGTTAAAATTGTAAAGATGCATCCACAGGGAACGATACAACAAATTTATTCCTATCGTTGTACACGTTATTTTAAAAAATTGCTAAAACTTTTGATTCACCCGTTCTTTCTGTTTTCACAAGGTAACATGAAATAATCACTTCTAGTGGTTCATTAACTCTTACCACTCCAAGCAATTTGAATTTCAAAATACAAGACCGTTTTTGACGTAGAATGAAGCAAACGTAGTTGGTTCATTTCCTTCCGTGCATATAAAATGTATTACTCGTACGTGTAACATTTAAATTTTGACCAATTTCTTAAATGCAATCATTGCGAAATATTTTGAACATTACAGCAATCTTTACTGTCGCCTCAGAGACGCCATTAGAGCGCTAAGGGTTAAGTTACTAAGTGACAAATAAGCTTTCTCAACTAGTCGAACGGCAATCGTGGAGTTCAATCGTTCGCCACGACGTATATGAAACTTTCATAGAAATTCCAGGGAAATTGGTGGAGTTTGACAATTATTATACTCGGTATCGGAAATAATTGCCGGTGTGCATCAGAAATTCTGAAAAGACATGTCTGGCACGGTACACCCCGTATTTAACAAATGCGACCACTCCCTTCTCAATTGTACTCGAGGTTATGGAACGACTTATTCAAGGACTCGGAGAACGATCACCGGAGAAAGAAGCGCGATCGCGAATCCGAAGGACAGTGTGTCGATCGATCCAACCAAATTAGGTTATCGCAGAAATTCAAATTTTTTCCCTCCTCTCTGCAACGACTTCGTTGCTCTTATATCTGGCACGCGTCTGCTCGCCGTCGTTCAAACGATCCGATCCAAAGTCGCGCCTTTAGAAACTTTTTAAAACTGTATGATCTCTTCATTGCCAGTATCGATAGCAATCACCATCAATGAAAACACCTGTGCACGCGTAACCTGCGCTGCGATAGCGTTTACTTTGCAACATTTCATGCACATGCTACTCGTTCACGCGTCTTATCTACGCGAATCGCTTCGATCTTTGCGCGTGCCACGCGGAGAAAATTAAAAAACATTTTACTCTACCAACAGAGTCTCAAATTTCTCACAACTACGACACGTTGATGAAAAAATTAGCGTAGCAAAATTAAATGAAACATTATCCAAACTTCTAACCGAAAGTTTCAAGGTTACGAATCGCAAGAGCAAGGAACAGGGTTATCTCGGGGGAGGTGGGTCAGGTAATCGCAAATCTCCAATTACTATTAAAACAATCAGTTTATTCATTTTTTCGTGCGGCGTGCAGTTGATTTTAACAAGATAAAATTAAAAAAAAAAAAATATAAAGTCGTAAAGAAGACGCCCAGTATCGTGTCGCGTTGCGCAGTGTTTAAAAATGCATCTTAAACATAACAAATTAAAATTTCTATAATAATAATCCTTCTACGTTACGAGAAAATAATTATCTCAGGTACAAAATTGAACCCTATCACAGACATCACTTAAAGCTTTACCACCTATATACAGTGTGAGTAGAAAGAAACAAAGATAAAAAGAGAGACAGAGAAAGAAAAGTTTTTCTTTTCTAAACGTACGACCGGTGCGCGCCATAGCGTAATGGTACAGCTTACAAAAATCGCATCTCTTTAAAAGGTAAAATAGACGTCCCCGTTGGAACAGCGAGGCTCAACAATAATTCAACATATGGAAGACAAATGATTCGTCGTTTTCCCTCCTAAACCGCGGTCGTCGGCGTCCACGAGGAGAGCTTCTTCACCAGGAAGGAACGGTACAGTCGAACAGGATAGTAGTCGATCGATCCATCGATCAATCGATAGAGAGTAAGATAAAGAGAGATCCTTTCGATCACCAGGGTCTCCAGACAATGTTGGAGGACTCGGATGAGTCGCCGGAGGAACTGGCCACGCTGACAGGACTCTGCGGCGGCGTGTAAACGTTCTGCGGCACGTTGACCATGACGTTGGTAGTCGGGCTGGCAGCCGGTGGCTTGTTGACAGCGTTGACAGTGGCGGAGGCTGTGTTCGTGCCGGCGACGTTGTTCGAGGCGGGTCCTTCGAGTCTTCGAAGACAACCGCCGAGGTGTCTCATCAGCTGAGCACCGGCGGCCGGATGAACGGCGGCTGCCACCGGGGTCGACAAGAACGACGAGACTTCCTGTGCGCACTGTGTAAATCCTTCCCGAAATCTGTCAGCGTAACTGTTCTCCGGGGTTAGCGTGAGTCTTCTGGCAGCCCTGAGCGTGTGAAGATGACGAACGGTCAGCTCGAGTATGTCGGCCTTCTCCAATTTCGCGACGTTCTCTCCTTCGGCCTGCAGGGCCGTCACCATCAGGTCCTTCAGCTCGTCCAGGCATCTGTTGATCCTGGCTCGCCTTTTCCTCTCCAGCATAGGCTTCATCACCTTCCTGTACTGGTACGTCCTGGACACTGGCTCTTCGTACTCCATGCCGCCGACCGGCGTGTAACTGGTGTGCGGCGCCATCGTGCGAACAAACGGTCCTTTTTCTCTTCACTGGTCACTTGACACAAGCTCGAGACGATGGGACTTTTCTGTATCCCGGTGAGTAACGAGCGAATTTTTATATATATATAAATTTTTATATATATAAATGTTCTCGAATCGAACGACAGAATTGCGAATGCGTGGGTGGTGTATGTCGTCTGTCTGACGTGTTTCTGTATCGCAAAGCAGAGGCACGTTTCTCTCGGAGTGCCGAGAAGCGCATTCGCTACCGTGTTCACGACGGTTTTGAGCGGTTGGAGGGGACCGACGCGGTACTTATACCATCGACGATCCCCTCTAACCCCCTCCAGAAGACTGTCCCATCACCGGCGTTGCCCCTTCCGATGACTCCGGGGACTCTGCATGGCGAGAAGGTTGTAGGTTGGGGGGACGGAAAGGGGGAGACGCACGAGTGAACCCTGCAGCCCGTGCACAGCCAGCCAGCAGCCGGAGCGTATCGTGGGAAGCTCGCGGGCCGAACAGTTCCCACAGATCGGGGGCCTGTTGGGCCCGGCACAGGTTCCCTCCACTCCTCTCTCACTCTCGCGCGCGCACACGTATTCTCGCCCTCTCTTTCTCTCTCTTTCTGTTTCTCCCTCTTTCTTGCTCTCTTTCTCTTTCTGTTTCTCTCTCTTTCTCGCTCTCCCTCTTTCTGGCACTTTCTCTCTCTCTCTCTCTCTCTCTCTCTGTTTGTGTGTGCTCACTCGACTGGCGCAGGGGGCCCCTTCGTTGGTGCCAGCGCGGGAGAGGGCCTTTTCGTGCACACCTGCATGCTCTCTGCCTCGTGGAGAATGGGGATCTCGATACCGCCGCTGTTACTGCTTCTGCTTCTCCTACTCTATTTCTCCGCTCTCCCCTACCGCGCCCCTCTTTCTCCTTCTTCTCTGTTGTCGCCTGTCCTTCCTCGTTGCTCCTGTACGAAGCTCTAGGCCCCGGAGCGGACCGAGTCATCGAGGAAAAAAGAAGCGGCGAGCACACGCCATGTCGCGCGACCAGCACGAGGACGACCCGCGCGATCCTCTTCGATCCTCACGCGCTCCACTCTTCCGTTTGTCCTTCTTCTCGGTTTTCCCGCCGTTTCTCTTTTACTCTTTCGTCAAGCGGCACGCTCGTCGGCGCTCGCATAAACCAATACGACCGCGACGCGACGACAAGCTCTATGCGAAATATACGAACAACGATTCCTCATACGATTGAGACGTTTCGCGGGGGTTCGCGGATGAGGATGTCTTCGCGACGGGAGAATCTTTGTAGGGATTTTGGGAGAATTTATTCTACCCCTTGCGTCTACGATTTCTTTTCGTAATTTTGAACCTGTTGGGATCTTGCCGTTCCAATCCCTTGTGCTATAAGAGCTAGACGAATGATGAATTCTTGACGAACGGTCGAATCATTGCAGGGATTTTGGGTGAATTTATTCAACCCCTTGCGCAACGATTTCTTTTCAT
>CM052092.1:8312393-8322818 GCA_028453745.1 Agapostemon virescens
TATACTATAGTATACTATACTAGAATATATTGGAATATACTATACTAGAATATATTGAAATATACTATACTATACTAGAATATATTAGAACATACTATACTATACTAGACTATATTGTCATATACTACAATATACTATAATATATTGGAATACACCATACTATAGTATACAAGCGAGTACTTTGGAAAGGTCCTCGATGGCAAAGGGGTTGAAAAAAGGACGACACTGTTGGATGTGTGTCATGCGACGACACGAACGCCGTCGTGGAACGTCCGAGTCGGAGGCATTGACCAAGAGAGCAGGCCACGCGCTTGTCAGCACGCTAGGCACTCGCATCGACATCGAATTTTCGATAAGGAACGGGTTTCTTCGAATAGTTTTTGCGCGGCGGGGAGCGGTCGGTAGTCGGGGCCGGCTCTGGTTGACCGGTTTATTGGAATCCAGGTTGAGTCGTCGGTTGGTGTATCGGTACGACTAGACCCGCGACACTTGTTGATTCATTGGAATACCACCGACGCAGAGCACGTGCATGCGCGTGTCGCCACCACTCCTGGCACCCGTTGCACACCCGCCTTCTCTTCTCTCTTCTCTTCGCACACGTTCCACTATAGCCGAAGAACACGACGACGACAACGGCGGCGGCTGAATCACGACTTGGCGAACAGGCCGATCGGCCGACGTCGGCTCTCTGGACCAGTTTCTATTCTCCCCGATGTAGAACAATTGAAATAGCGTTGATCGCGAATCGTCCCCTTTAACCGATTCCGCTGACCAAAATACTTGGGTTCAGACACGCACCTGTGTCGAGGCGGAGCCGTGACAGCACCCTTGCTCATGAGCGTTGGGACACCTTGGCGCCCTGATTCTCGATCCAGGCCTAACCCAAACGGCAAAGGGTTACGTAGGCTCGCGACTAAGCAATTAGCACTTCGATGGCTCCTCCGAGGCAACAATAAAAATTGCCGTACTTATTGTTGAAAATTGTTATTGCATTTAAGAAATTGGTAAAAATTGATGTACAACTGTTCAAAGCAGTACATGTTTGAATATACTAAAATATACTAGAATATACAAGAATATACAAGAATATGCTTGAATATACTAGAATATATTAGAATATACAAGAATATACTAGAATATAGAAGAATATCATTGAATATACTAGAATATAGAAGAATATGATTGAATATACTAGAATATAGTAGAATGTACAAGAATATGATTGAATATACTAGAATATAGTAGAATGTACAAGAATATGATTGAATATACTAGAATATACAAGAATATGCTTGAATATAGTAGAATATACAAGAATATGCTTGAATATTCTATAAGATAGAGGAATATGCTTGAATATGTATACTAGAATATATTAGAATATAGAAGAATATGCTTGAATATATTAGAATATACAGCAATATGCTTGAATATACTAGAATATAAAAGAATATGCTTGAATATATTAGAATATATAAGAATGTGCTTGAATATACTAAAATATGTTAAAAAATACAAGAATATGCTTTAATATACTAAAATAGACAAGAATATGCTTGCGTATACTATATACGAGGAATATATATACGAATTCTATACATGATAGAATATACAAGGATATATTACAATGTGCAAGAATACACTAGAATTTAATAAAATATTCAATAATAGCCACAAAGAGAAATGAATTCTATGAAATAATTCCTATGAAGGTAATTTTATAACTTGAATAATTGTAAGATAAAAATTTTTTAAAAGAGTCGTTTATCCCGCCGTGCTAGGTTTAGTGATAACACTGGAACTACCGAGTAATAGTTTAATACACATTGCTTTATAATAACGATGAGATTGCATTTATCAAGATTTCCTACAGTTTCGATGTTAACATGTACTTCGGTAAAAAAAGTTCACGCAAAGATTCTTATAATTATAATAAGAAGTGAAAGAAAAAATTAGTGAGAAGTTATTTTTACATGTTTTGCCGACAAGAGACTTATTAACCCTTAGCACTCCGATTGCTCCTCTGAGACGACACTAAAAATTGTCATACTATTATTCAAAACGACTATTAAATTACCATTGACCAAATTGAATTATTAAATTGAAGTGTTGTACGTACGAATAATAGCAACAAATTTTATATGCACGAAAAGAAATTAACTATGCACAATGTAACTGTTCTAGATAAACAAAATCGATTCCTATGAAGGCAATTTTTTAACTTTAATAATTCTAACACAATAATTTAGAAAAGAGTCATTTGATCGGCAATATTTAAAATATTGGTTTGTCCGGGAAGTTCGTGCCAATTTTGACGGAATGAAATGCGACGAATTAAAATTTTGATATATATTTATTAAAAATAAATCAGCACGAACTTCCCGGACAATCTAATATTTTAAATTTCTTTCACGGTTTTGATATTTCGCATGTCACCTATTAACTTTTATCATTATTGCGTAAGATCTCGCCAGTCTAGCGATAAGGTCTGTAACACTGTACAATCTACGATTATATTGGAAGAAGTCAATGGATCAAGCATCGTTCACGAAAGATTAATAAGCTTCGCCGAGTAAGATGATAATTTTAAAATGTTTATTAGTGTTTTTGTTAATGCACTACCGGCGAGCACACCGTCGGTGATTTGTTGGCCAGGATTTCGGGGAAATTTACTACGGCGCTGGTTGATTGAGTGGCCTCCACCATATTGGGCCAGTGCAATTAAATTAATTTTTCTGCTGACATATTGAGCGCACCAAATTTGGTTAAGATCTGCGGTATTGGAGGAACTTGAAAGAGCAGCCGCTATGATATATCTCCGCCACTTATCGTTTCTGTTTCGTCAAACTAATTGCTTCCCGTTTCGGGGGAATGCCGAAGGTAGGGCAAACGTCATATGGAACGTATAATTTCAAAAACTCGCCTAAAATAGAGAAATTCCTTCTGTTCAACGAATCCGTACTTACAACCAACTGGGAGGACATTCGAATATTCTAAAATTATCGCAGAGGACCAGGAAGAAAGGGGGAATCGATACATCCGACAGATACAAATTCCGAAGAAACGGTATTGAAACAATTTTACTTTTACCACGAATACAAAATTAGTATTAATTATCATTAGAACTACCGAACAATAGATCCAAGGATCTATATTGCTTTGTAATAATGAGGAGAATGAATCTATTAAAACTTTATGCAATATTTATTGCACGGTTGAATTTTGTGCGGGGCAGTTTCTCTCTGTACCTCAGAGAACATTGGAATGAAATTTTTGATAACTAAATTATAATTCTTCTTAAAGATATTATGCATATACTTTAACTTTAATAATTTTGGAATGAGGTTTTTCATAACAAAATTGTCATTTTTCTAAAAGATATGATGCATATATTTTAACATTAATAATTTACTGTAATAATTAATAATAGATACAATAATAATACATCCGAAAATTTCTGGTGAAAACATTTTTATATCTTAAATAATTCAGGTAGAAACAACTAAGGACTAGTTAAAATGACTGGTTTGGTAGTTTTAGTGTTAAATAGGTGTATTTCGTTGGAACAGAATTAATTGATACACAGTTAATCAATTCTTGACATTTTGAATGCCATGTGTAACAGAGTTGTTTGTCTATGTTTAAAAATAAATTTGTATCGTTATCAGAAAATTAAATCTGTAAAATGAAAGTTAACCCCTTGGCCTTGTTGCTTCATTAAATAAATTACTTTGACTTGGAATTTTTTAGGTTGTCAACTGGGCAATTAAAGCGTTAAATGAGCTAAGGAAAAATGTTTCTTTTTATTATCATTTTTGAAGAGCGAAATTTTTGCAGCAAAATTTTTTGCTACAGTTAAATTAATTCAACGATGTTAATACAGAATTTTGTACACAGTATGAAGGATTCAATGAAATTATCACGTTTCATCTTGCAGTATTGTAAACACATGATAGCTGGTGAAGGTTCGAGATGGTTTCGATTGAGAAACGTAGTTGTCGACAAAACCGGTACCAGGAAAACATTCTGCTGCCATTTGATTAGATTAAATACGTAATTACGTAAATTAAATAGTATTCGGAAGTAAGAGTTGGTGACACGAGACTGTGTCGCCTATTTGAATATTTTATAGTTTTATAATCACCGAAAAATTTTCTTTAAAATGTTAAAATGAATATGTACGTCAATATATTAGAACATACTAGGATACACTAGAGTATATTGAAGTATACTGTAGTATTTAGGAATCTTCCAAAATGTACTAAAATGCAACAGACCACACTAGAATCTACTAGAATGCACTAGAATATACTGAAATGTACATCTCTATACTAAAACGTACCACAATTTACTATAACGTACAAGAATATGCTTGAAAATACTATATTATACAAAAATATGCTGAAATATACAAGAATACATTACAATGTACTAAAATACATTAGAATTTACTAAAGTATTTAAAAATACACTTGAATATATCACATTATAAAACAATCTGTGAGAATATACTAGAATATACAAGAATATGCTCGAATATAATAGAATTTACTAGAATATACTACAATATACCAAAATATATAATTTAAAATTTATAATATAAAATTTTAAACGTAGCTTTTTAATGAAACACACATTACAATAAAGGAGACTAAAAATTGCCTGGCAATAATAGTAATAAATTTTATATGCACGGAAGGAAATGAATCATGTACAATGCGACTGGTCTAGGTAAACAAGATCGATTCCTATGAAGGCAATTTTATAACTTGAATAATAGCAAAATAAAAATGTTGAAAAGGGTCATTAAACTATAAATTAACACTAGAATTAAGAAACCAGTCAAAATGCTTAACGTTTTCTTTCGCAATCACCGAAGTTATAAAAAGAAACATTCTGATGTACTTCTTTAACGAAGTACACGTTACAATAAAGAAGGTACAAAGTTTGACAAGGTACAGTCCCGTTATGATTACAAAGCAACGTATTCGATTTATTGCTTGGTAGTTCCAGTGTTGTGTCCAGAGACAGAAAGAATTTCCGGTCGCAACACTCGAACAAATTAAAATCATGTAGATCCTAATTTGTGCTACTATTTCATCACGCGAGGTAGGTAGCAGAGCTACAGCATAGGAGACGTTTGTTCGGCATTAGAAAAGGATTCCCCCGGTGTGATGAATCGTCGCTGCAACCGGTTCCGTGGTTGCCGCGATCGGGCAGAGATCGGCAGCCGATTTTTCGAATTAAGAGTACGATCTTAATGACCCGCCCATCCCCGGTCGTCAGCAGGACAGGTTTCGCTTGCGGGGCTTAACGAGGTGTTTCGCCCTTTTGGTAGTCGGTAGGCCAAACAAGGGTCCAAGTGGGCCGGCCGAGTATTTACGAGCCTTTAGCTCTAAACGCAAAAGGTGCCCGGCAAAGGCGATCTCGCGGCGCAGATCAGCCAACGATGTGTCGCGTTCGTTAAAGAATTCGCTCCTT
Source organism: Agapostemon virescens (assembly GCA_028453745.1). Classification (NCBI taxonomy): domain Eukaryota; kingdom Metazoa; phylum Arthropoda; class Insecta; order Hymenoptera; family Halictidae; genus Agapostemon; species Agapostemon virescens. Next base: position 8,317,875 of record CM052092.1, read on the forward strand.
TCGGTATACACGGACGCCTTAACTGCCAATTGGCTTGGCTTTACGGCTGTCCGCTAGAAGAGTAGCGTGTTACCGAGAAACCTTTGGAATTGTTAACAGCTCTCTGACTGGGACCGCGTAATGTCTCTTTAAAGCAGAGACCGCTTCTCGTTCTAAAGCGGGGAACGCTTCTCGCTCTGAACCGGGGAGTCTCCGGTGGAACTGGGCCCGGGGACCCAATTTCGCGAGGGGGGATCGCGTTCGGATGTATAGTTCCCTCTCTGTTCCAGGATTTTGGAATCAATGCACAGGGTTTGGAGTAATTTTAAATATTCTTACTTTTGTAACATGAATTCTGTCAAAATTGTCGTGACACATTAGTGTTCGAAGGCACAGTGTTGGGAGCAATAAAAAATATTCCTACTGTTGGAGCATGAGTTCTGTAAACATTATTGTCGTGGGGCATTAGTGTTCGAACGCACAGTGTTTGGAACAGTGCTAGATAGTTCAACTTTTGAAGCAAGAATTCTATAAAAATTGTTGCCGTGAAACAGTAGTGTTCGAAGGCATGGGGTTGGGAGCAGCGATAAATAGTTTAACTTTTGGAGCAGGAATTCCATAAAAATTGTTGTTGTGAAACATTAGTAATATAATCTAATTAACAATATTAAGAGACATTTTAAGAGACAGCAAATTACTGCAAATTACTGCAAAATCTTAACACAAGAGTGGCTGCTAACCATGAATTCGATGGAACAATAGGCACCTAAGCGAACATATAGCATGATATATAATTTCTTTCAACAAATGCCAAGTCACAACACGAATAGAAAGCAGAAAACAATTATGCCAAGAATCAGATCAAAACACTGCAAAATAACACACGACCGCCTACTCAGAATTGTGGAACCACTGTTCTGCAACCCTTGTAACCAAATATTAACGACCAACTATTTACTATTTGAATGCAAGAAATAATGAAACAGGCCAGAGTAACCATTCGCTTTAACGATGCAAAAATAAATAAAAAACATTTTAAATATTTTAACAAACACTAAACCACACATATAAATTGTAACTTCGTCCCAAAGGGTTGATGAGGACCATGAATTCTATGGAAAAGTAGACACTTAACAAAACATGTAGCACAATATAAAATTTCTTTCAACAAATTCCAAGCCATGGCACAATAAAAAGCAGAAAATGATTAAGTCAAGAATCTGATCAATATACTGCAAAGTAACATACGAGCACCTAGCCAGAATTGTGGAACCACTCTTCTGCAACCCTTACAACCAAATATTACGACCAACCATTTACTATTTGAATGCCAGAAATACCTAAACGACACTATAAAATATGGCCAAGACTTACCATTAAAATTAACGTCACAAAAATAAATGGAAAATATTCTAAACTTTTCAACAAACACCACACCACTCGTATAAATGCAACCTCATCCCAAAGGGTTGCTGAAGACCATGAATTCTATGGAAAAGTAGACACTTAACAAAACCTGTAGCATAGTATAGAATTTCTTTCAACAAATTCAAGCCACAGCACAATAAAAAGCAGAAAACAATGATGTCAAGAATCAGATCAAGTCACTGTAAAATAACACACAACCACCTACCCAGAATTGTGGAACCACCCTTCTGCAACCCTTGTAACCAAATAATAACGACCAACCATTTACTATTTGAATGCAAGAAATAACAAAACGACAGTAACCATTGACGACGCAAAAATAAATAAAAAACGTTCTAGACTTTTCAACAAACACCAAACACCACTCCTACAAATATAACTTCAACAAACTTGCCGAAGACCATGAAGTCGACGGTAAACACTCGAAAAACGCCATTACGTGAACACGCATAATTACCTTCTACGTATTGCACACGCGGAGCAGCATGATCGGATCATCGAAGCACACAAGGCACGCGTTGCGGAGCAATATGAAATATTTTTCCGTACTATCGTCGAGCACTAACATGTCACACTGATCGTACGTTATAATACACTGGTGAATGAATCGTGAGACATAGGAGGACTGTGAAACTCTCGCTATCTCGTTCTCTATTATCTATGACACACGCCGTCTTCGATACAATTGTGCCGGACTCAGCACAATATATTTTCGCGTTCGTTTTGGCATTGTGCCGGACTTCTCAGTTACGCTGAAATTATTTCGTCAGCCGAATACTGATGTGTCATCTATTTATTATTAATGCGCACGCATCGATGAACATCTCGTTCGGCAGTTCAGTGGAGGATATAATTTTAGCCATGGAATTTTATTATAGGCTGATGGTGTGCCGATGCTATGCCGCGATTAACCAGTGATCAATGATTCATTCGAGACTCGAAATAAAACAGTGATATTGTTGCGAGGAATTTTTATTACAGCCGTCGATCGTGTCAATTACCTTTAACGTCACGTTTCAGACAGTAAGATCAAAACGCTGGCAAATTGGAGACAAGATTATGTGTTGGGACTAAATTTTCCGATTTAACCCTTTGCGGATGAATTTTGATATATTGGCGACATCAGGTCCGTATTTTCAATCCTTAAAGTTGCAAACATTATAATGTAACTGGTGTAGTATCATGGTATCAGTATATATTTTTATTTTCACTCTAGACTTAAAACTTTGATGCAAGATTTACCTTTCCGAAGGAAATATAAGCTAGGAATTTATATTTTGATAGAAGACTTTCTAAATAATTAAATAAATTGTTAATCTTGTTTGTCTACTGATAGATTCAAAGGTAGAATAGAAATACGATCTGTTTGGCTGGTATAGATATTTACCAGTATTTTATAAATATAAATTTGTTTTATGTTTCCTATATATAAAAAGTATAAGGAGAGTATAAAAATATTGCCTGTTTGATTAACATAGACTTTCCTTCGTATTTTGTAAATTTGTAGGAAATTGTAAAAATAAAATAAAAATATTATCTGTTCGGTCACTGTAGACATTTACTTGCATTTTATAAATTCGTAGGAAGATCTGGAGATTGTACTAACATATTGCTTATTTGTTTAACGTAGACATTTTGCGTATTTTATAAATTTATAGGAAAATGTAAAGACAGAATATAAATATAAAGAAAGCATAAAGTTGCAAATTTTGGTCGCATATAATTAACGAAATGAAAACGTCAAATACAATTTGTCAAGAATTTAAAAAATATACTTATATTTGATAGAACAAAATTAAGAAAGTGGCAATAAGATTAAACATAACTCGTACATACGCGAAGCATATACCAAGACAAATTATTAATGTGTTTGATATTATTTCAAGGCAAAGACAGCTCTGATGTCATATCAAAGATAGATAACAAGGTCTCGAAGAAAAGCGTAGAATATCTAGTTCCATGGTTAAACGCATACCGGAAGATATTTTTGTAGAATTTTATTTTTATACGTCGGATGAATGAAATAGTTGGATACGTTTCAAAATGTGGGTGGTTTATGATTAATCAGAGATTTTAATGGTTCTGCATACTGTCGTGAGTAATAACCTTGGATTAAATCGTATTCATGGAATTATTCGATCACTGCAATTTTCACGGAATTTTTCTAAACATAAAGCTGAATACTGTGACATTATTTTTAAACTTTCATATCTAATTATATTGCATTAAAATGTTTTTAATCTGTTCATTAATATTATCTATAGTAGCGTCTCGTTGCATTAATAGTAGAGAGAATCTAATCTCTCTAACAATTAATTTTTATCAAATATGTTGCATATATTTTGCAATGGAGACGTTGTTAATAACTTGGTATAGGACAGTTCGAATTTAAAATGCTATTTTTAAACTTGAAATTTACAATATATTGATATAATCCAGCAGCAATAAAATATTCCTCCAAAATAGATAAATTCAGCATCGATTAACACTAAACCTACCAAAGTGAGTCAAATGATCCTTTTCAGACTTTTTATTTTACAATTATTAAAGTGACAAAATTGCCTTCATAGGAATCGAAACAACAGATCTATTCAGTCATACTTTATAATGAAAATTGCAAATAATTAAAATAAATTAAATTTTGGCATTTTTACAGGACAATACACACCAGGCAATTTTAATGCTCGGTAGATTTAGTGTTTAAAAGATTACAAAGTAAAAATACGGAGTCGTCCATAGCAATCATCTCGCGATAGCTGTAACCCTAAGTTTACCGAACTCGTAAACACAGCAGGTACTGATCATTTCAATTTACGACTATCGAGACAGTAAACATACTATTCGACAAACTTATTTCGTATATATAATTAAGAAATTAATATTAGCATATACGTTATTATTATTATAAAATACCGTAAAATTCATTTTCAACGTTTTGCACACCTAATGTTTTATTATTCTAAAAAAATATATTGAATAACGACACGAGAATATTTACGCGGTGCCACAGCGTCGCCACTCGAGTGCAAAGGGTTAATAAATTCAGTGGCGTTGATATCTCCGGAGTATCGCTTTGATAATACACGGCTACAAGTTAACAGTACTCGAAGTGATACAACGGGCTGAAGATTCTTTACTTTTTTTCTGTCGGCTCCGAAAATCTTGATTATCCACATATTTATCTCTCGATGCTGTGCGTACGGGGTATAATTTTAATCAAGAAATCTTCGTCGAAAATGTTGGGCATTCGCATCCGGATAAACGTGATTTTGTCCAGATTGGTCGGTATAATATGCCCGATGTCGAAAACGAGGCATTAGCATGAGTATATGCTGGTAGAGACCGGTAGGATAATTACACTGATTGGTCGTTCGAGCCGGATGTGATGCTGCTGCATGCGAGCAAAAGCGAGCGAGCGAATGCGCGCGAGCGCGAGCACGCGATCGTGTGCGTGTTAAGCTGAACGTAACAAGCGTTATCCGTGCTGCAACGTTGCTATCATCGAGACAGTGCACCGGCTGCGTCATTGTTAATCGC
>CM052092.1:8368872-8400313 GCA_028453745.1 Agapostemon virescens
AAAATGTTGACGTGTAAGATGTGCGAGCGTGTCTTAAGAATGTATCAAGTGACGCTGTCGAGACTATAACACACAACTTAACCCTTTGCACTCGAAGCAATTTTAATCCTTAACTCGAGACATTCTTTCGTCCCAAAGTAATTCCATACATTGAAGATGATTTATCGAGTTCAATGGACGAATTTGACGATTTTAATTTGACGAATACGATCCTCGGAAGGTGCGAACGTCGCCATTTTATTACAGGATAGTAAAGAAATGTATGCTCGTTAGAATATTCAGAGCACAGTCTGCTCTACTGAAAACTGTAAAAGAATCCGTGTTTCCTCTTCGACAATCGCTACATAATCAAAGGTTAGAAACTTCTTTCGAAATAATTGATTGCTTATGGTTAGCTCCGCGAAAGCCACTATAGTGTCGGGTCGTACCTAAGAACTGACATGATTGCTGGCTCCTTGGAAAGTGTCACGACGGGTAGGAGCAACGCGTTTAACTCGGCATTTGTCCTGATGTCTCTTAATCCATTGCCGGCTAAATGGATTTCCAGCGGTACACATGTTCGCGAGTGAAATAGTTGTCAGTGGTTCCCATAGGTGGGCACAATGAGTGACTCCTCGACGAGCGGAATCGAGGGAAGGTACGGAGGAGGGTCTCCTTGCAAAAGGGAGGACGAGGAGAAAAGAAGAGAAGAGAAGAGAAGAGAAGAGAAAAGAAAAGAGGAGCAGAAGAAGACGAGACGCCCCTATGTTTGCTTGTGTTTGCTCGACCTCGCGGAAAATCCATTCAGCCTATGGGCCAACAGTGCTGCGTGCTCCCTATTGTGGCAGGCCACGGTGGTGGTTATGGTTACCCGTAGGATTCTGTCCCCGTCTTGTCTCTTGTTTGCCCTCGCTGCGTGGGTGTACATGGAGGCACGAGAGGGGGCGCAGTCAAATCTTTCGACCCTCGGCCCGTTTCTGACGTCTCTTTGTCGTCCTCCAGAATTTATGTCTAGGATTTCTCGAGAAATCACCTATTCATGCGTTCGCTGCGTTTAAGATCGATTAGGCGGACGATCGGCCTGCCAGGATATACATCCGTGCTCCGTAACGATCGTTCTTGATAATAGGTTGATGGCGTTCGAAGTCGAGCGGCCTCGAATCGAGCAACTGCGGAAAAGTCGCGTTAAATGTTACCATCTTGAGTGCGAAATGTTGAAAGGATGTCAGAAAATTGTATGCAAAAATTGTGTTAAGATGTTGAAAAATTATATGGAAAAATTGTTATGAGATGAAAAATTATATAAAAAAATCGTCGCAGCTGAATTGTTCACTATAAATTATATCGCTGTATTGGCGAGGACCTGGTAGAAAATGTTTCTTGCAAAATTAATCTTGTTAGAGATTTTTGACTCATCAAAAACGACTGATTATAAAAAAAATTGTTGTTAACAGATCATCGTCCATTTCTAATTTCAACGTCGTGGAAATTAGTTTTAAAGGTTTTGACACATCATTTCTTGATACATTGTGCAGTAAAGGCGTTCTAACTGCTACTACCATAAGGGATCAAATAAACTTTTCCAGAATCTCTATTTTACAATTATTGAAGTTATAAAATTGTCTTCACGGAAATCGAATCAGTCAATTTTTCTATTCCAACATATTTTGTAATGAAAATTGCACAAAACTAAACGTTATTATATTATTGAATATTATAAACGTTATATTCATCGCTATTAACACGTTCAATGCCACGATGGTCGCTGGTGACCACCACCATTGCATTGTTTTAAAATAATTATGATTAAATTAATAACATTGAACATAGATTTATTATTGTGGAAGTTAACCAGATTGTAGTATGAGGTGAGAGCTTCATTATACAGTAACTAATAATTCTCTTCAATTACGCTGATCATTTCTATGAATGAAATTAGTTAAGCTTCTCCAAAGTACAAAAAATTCTCTCGACATTCAACTTGTTAAAAACTATACTGTTATATGAAACTTGTATGGTTGTGACTTGAAAATCTTTACCAGACATGGTAAAAACTATGCCACTGTATGAAACATGTATGATTGTTGCAATGGTGAATTGGAAATCTTGCTCGGCCGTCGAAACAAGAAAATGGCGTCAGTGACGTAGTTCGACGGGAATTACGTTGACGATTAGCGCTACATATGGGCAAATTTCGAATTCATATTTACAGACATAGTAAAAACTATGCTGGTGTATGAAACCTGTATGGTTGTTGGAATGGTGAATTGAAAATCCTGCTCGGCCGTCGAAACAAGAAAATGGCGTCAGTGACGCTGTTCGATGGTAACAACATCGACAGCTAGCGCCACGTACGGGCAAATTTCGAATACATATTTACAGACATGGTATATTTGCCATGCCCACATCTGATTCGTGGGACTGTCCGAATAAATTCGAGATTTATTTCGGTACGGCCCTATATTCGTCGAAGACCGTCTCCGCGGGTGATCCCGTGAGTCATTTGTCGGAAATAAGGAGTCGCCGTTGGACAATGCGAACTCGACCGTCGGGAAACGTGAAACCGGATGTTGGGATTACAGATCTTTGCGAGATCTTGGCCCGAAGACATCGCGAGGGGATCAAGAAAAAGAGGGAATCGCGTTTGTATTGTGTAACGTTTCCTGGCCGGCAACGGCGACGTCGGAGAATGCTCCTAATATCGAAGAGAGGAAAGAAATTATAGTAATTCGAGAAGCGGATCGGAATGGTTGCATGTGTCCGCTTGGACTATCTACTTTTCTTCTCCCGAACCTCTTCCACGCCGAGTACGACAACGGAGAACAATCGCAGGTGCGACCGCGTATAATGTTACCGGAATGAAGAACCGGAAAGAAAAAAGAAAGAAAGAAGAAGAAGGTTTCGGTCCTCGGATAGGTGTAACAGTGGTAGCAGGGCTAATGCGTGAATCTACGATGTTTTAAGGCCAGATTAGAAAGAAGCGGGATCAGGGTTGCCGCAACAGGTGGACCCTTCCCTCTTTCGCTGTCCGCGGGTACCTTCATTCATTTCTTTTTTCTTCTCTAGCGAGATCTTACAGCCCACTGTGGTAGTAATGGATTTGCTCGGGGGAGCCAAGACGCATCGGGACAAAAAAAGAGTGCACTCGGATGCATGCAGCTACCTCGATTCGAACGATAACTTTTTAATCCTTGCACGGGTTTTTCGAGCTTTTAGCAATTCGTCCTGCTTCTTTGTGTACGCGTTCAACCCTCCGCGGCTTCGTGTTTCTCTTTGCTTTTGTTCGAAGTCGCGTGCTAAAATAAGATCGCTGATTTGACGCACTCGTCGCAATAATCGGTAGGCGAATTATTAACCTGTTAACCGGGGAATAAACTTTTGTTCGACTCGTTTCACAATGGGGACCTTTTTTTCTTTTTTTAATACTTATTGTTTATATATAATTGTAAACTTATGTAATCGATTTACTTGAATAAGAACTACATAAAATGTAATGAGTGTAATGAAATGTAATAAAATTCATGAAACTATGAATGAAATAAATTAAGCTTCTCTGAAGTACACAAAATTCTCTCGGCATTCAACGTGTTAAAAATTAAGCTGTTGTATGAAACTTGCATGGTTGTGAGTTTGAAATCTTGATTGGGCATCGAAACGAGAAAATGGCGTCAATGACGCGGTTCGATGGTAACTACGTTGACAGGTAGCGCCACATATGAGTAAAATCTCGGTTTCATATTTACAGACCTAGCAAAAACTATACTGTTGTATGAAACTTGTATGGTTGTGAGTTGAAAATCTTTATCAGAGTGAAAACAAACAGTGACTAGTTCTAAATGTTGTCAATTATAAAACTGAAAAAAATGGTCCGTTTCCCGAGGGTTAAAGATTCTTCGATCAAATTAAATCAATTACAATTATATTGAATTGTCGAAAGAGTCGTGACACATTTTTGTAAAAGATAGTCCTAGTTCCTTTTTATGAGACACAAGGATTTAGCAGACAATTTAATAATTCACTTCCGTTGCGTTATTCTCTAATGAATAAAGTGACAACAATTTCTTGTTAACACTTTACTGACCGGAAGCCTGTTAATAGGACTTAATAAGATTTTAAATAATTGCACTTGACAGAATGGAGTTTAAAAAACAACTTTTACATTGCAGTTTGTAACGAAATTATTAGATAACGTTATTGAAGATGTCTTGAGGAATCTTAATAAAAATTCTGAAAGAATCACCGGTCGGTAAAGAGTTAAGGAACAGAATGTTTCGAAAATTCAAGATTTAAGTGTTCGTGAAATAAAAGGAAAAGCGGTTGCGCAGCTGATTGGTCGCCGACAATTTCGACAACTTGATATCATCGAAAGTTCTGCAATCAATGAATCGCAGAGGCGTAGAAGCAAGGATTCGACGCAATAAATCGCGAGTAGAGTTTCACAGGGTTACGATGTGAGGTTTCGTCTGATTAATAACCCTTGAAACGTGATATTTACCTGCCTATCGCAATTTGAGAACGGAAAGGTTTCTCCCAATTTAAGTTTTTAACGATGAAACTGGATATTCCAGATGAATTTACGGGCGGGACAATTGCGTTCGAATTTCAAACCGTGCTGCGAGCAACGCAATTCTAAGGACGGGCTAAGGCCGATTTATAAGGGAAGCCTTTCGGCAAAAAATGGCAACTTCTTCAAATTACTTGCTGCGATTCAGACGGAAATCGTGGGGTTACCTTTCTTCGTTTCATCCCCTCGCAACGAAATACTTCTGCGTTGTACGTTGCTCGACGCTAAGCCACCGAACATTCAAATTAGCTAGTGTATATTGTCTTTGTTGGAAATTCGCCCGTGCGATCGTGTTCTATTTGTCGAGCAGGTTCGACGCCTCTTACATGGGAACATATTCAGATGCGAAAATCGTTTGGTTCAATATTTAAAAAGTTGTTTAATTACTAGAACGCCGGAACGAGTCCAAATGTTTCGTTACTGACTTATTTGACAGTCATAAAAATGTTCCTACGAAAACTTTTCCATTAAAACAAATTGTTCGCGTCATTATCACGGCATTACCGAAAACACTGTTAATACTAAAATAATGTCTATTATAAGAGGAGGGAATGTGTAAGAAACTTAGTACCCGATTCGTTCTAAGGGAAAACTACTACTTTATTTATTGCTCTTTGGACGGCTTGGACAATGTTTTTAAAACACATAATATTCATTAACCAATTTTAATCTTAACAGAGAACAGGAAACTTAACCCCTTGGCCTAGGGTTATAAATGATCTGAGACAAGTTAATTTGAAATTGTTTAAAGTAAAATGGAGACAATCGACTGATGGTATATTCTTGAATTTTTATTAAAAAATTTGAAAAGTATACTGAAATTGATTTGTACACGTGCACTGTGTTTAGAAATAATAACTGTGTTCAAGAAATAAATTGTTCATTAATGTGTCTGATATAATATACTAGACTATTAAGTGTTGGTTAAGTAATGAACACTAAAAATTATGCGTTAAATCATTAAATATTGAACAACATTCACATATCTGTATTTTTTGTTTCAGATTCATCGAGAAGCGACATTAGGAATCTGATTGATGTACCCCTTTATGGTGCGAGGTGAGTTTTATTATTAAAAATTAATAAATCACATGTCACTATTGTACATAATAATCACGCTGTACGCCAAAGTAATTATGTCAAAGAATACTAAAAAAAACTATAAAATATTAATTTTATACGTATAACGATATTTTATAAAAATCATTATCATTGGTTATCACCTGGCTGATACGTGAGCGACGAATGCTTCGTCCAAATTCATGTTTGTTTAGACTAAATCGCGTTTGAATAAAATCTTATTCGAACCTAGATGAACGAATAAACAATCATTGCGGTAAATTTTAAATTTGCACTTTTCAATTTATTAATTAAATATTATTATTTATATTATAATATTATATTATTATAATTAATATTTTATGAGCTTTATAGACGTAGTTAAGCAACAGTTAACGAACGAACTACATATTTTCATTTAATAAACGGAATACAAATGCGCTGCTTGCAAGAACCGACAGTGAAGACTCGCAGCGGATTTACAATGCGCAATTGTCGCCGGTCGGAAGAAAGGGATGATCAGATTTAGCCTGAAGATTTGGGTCGCGAGTATGGCTGTCCCACTGCCGTCATTCTCGGTGTCTCTTTTAAACCATTTTTGTATTTTTTTTTTATATCATATCTTGGCTTTTCCCACGACGTCATGTGTACGGCTGCACGTGGTCAGTCGGTTTTTTCTCGATGCTTGCGGCTTCTTCCGAATACTTTTTTTCTTCATCGAGGTTGTATCTGGAAGAGATTATCTATTAATAGACTAGAGCGTGCTCTGTTCTCGTCGCATGGGCGTTTTTCATGGAGTTAGAACACCGACTGCGGCGTTAGACGTAGAACGAAATCATAACACGAACCGGTGGCTGGCAAACGCTTAGAATTCATAGTACCCCATTTTGTTTGGTAGTGGTATTCAACCACCTACTGTTACGATCCAAATAATGGTTGCACAACTGCAACAGACGATCTTTTCGTTAGCATCATTCGCATACATCGACGTATCAACCCTTTGCTCTCGAAGCAACTTAAATTCCAAAAAACTAAAACGTTCTTTTAATTTTCAAGAACTTTCTCACTTTTGTAATCTTTTTATATTGTTGTATACTAGATAACAACGTAAATGCCCACGCATTGTGATTACTAAGTCATAGACACGTACGCCATTTTGTTTGGTAGTGGTATTCAACCACCTTCTGTTGCGATCCAGACGATGATTGCACAACTGCAACAGACGATCTTTTCGTTAGCATCATTTGCATACATCGACGTATTAACCCTTTGCACTCGAAGCAACTTGAATTCCAAAATTTAATTTAATCCTAACACGGAAACATATTCAGATGTGAAAATCCGATTTTGATGAAACATATGGGAGCTTATAGTGCATGGAAAAATATTTGACACGTGTTTTTTTTTATCGGCAACCATTCATTTTGAAGGGGTGAAAACAGCCCTCAAAGTTGGGGTATTTTTGAGATATCTCGGAAACCAGAGGTCGAAAAATTTGAATTTTTTGAATTGTGTCTTTTTCAATGAGAAATGTAGTCGCACAAGAAAATTTTAACAAAAGTGTTTTGTTTAAATAATAAAGCTATAAGCTCCCCTAAGTTTTATCAAAATCGGATTTTCGCATTTGAATATGTTCCCTTGTATGTATTTCCCATCGACAGCTAATGTTTTAATGATCGCGTCATATTCTAGTATATTTAGTAGAATATTTAGTAATTTATGGAGTACGGTTGAATTTAGTTATATAAAAGCTGGTTTGAATAAATATACAGTCATTTTTACGGGCGTCAGAAATGTAGAAGTTTGACGTTAAAAAGTGGTATATGTTTCCCTGTAAAAGGAGACAGGATCGGATTTATTTAAATCTAGAGTGATTATGTTGTGTACTCGATTGTAGGAACGTGTCTAATAATGTTCGGTGAAAGTGTCTCTATAATTTAAATAATTGCAAAATGAAAAATTTGGATCCCATCGAAGAAACGAGGAACGTTCGCGTTTATGCGAATAAACGTATGCAACCATGATTGCACAACACACGAGCACGCTGCCGCGGCAAACGCGAGAATAAAAAGCGATATAGAATAAATGGTCGAATATAAATTGATGACGGTCCGAGTGAATGGCCCGTGGTGCTGGTGAACAGGAAACAGAAATCACGAAATCACCGACCTGAAGGAACGGAGTCAGGTGATCGAATTTCGATCGGGAGTTGTTGCACGGTTAGGCGAGAGAAGTTGCTGGTGAAAGAAGACCGGAAGTGGTCACTCGAGACCAATAATAATTGACTGCGGAGGGCAGGCGCACTCTCGACCACGTTGTTCAGGCATGTCCGCAAAATTTCGAACAGTCCAGGGAAAAAAGTGCTGGACGTCCGTAATGTGAGACACACGTGGTCGAAAGTTGAAACTGTTGAGTCCCTCCCTTCGGGTCCTTTCTCCTCGCCCTTGATAAATGTATAATACCATCGGCCAGACACTTGTGACGCCGAGGAGAACACTTTTACATCCTCGGCACTAGATTTAGGGAGTGCTAAAACTGGCTATCTTACGTTGCTTCGTAAAAATCGCTTGGTGATATGTTTATTCAGATTTTTAACGGTTGTTACGTACAGGGTGGCTCGTTTGAAAATATCGCCCGAAAGATACCCGTTGTTTTCTAAAAATTACAAACTTTAATTAAACTAGATTTTATGCGATTTGTTTCGCAAAATATAACTGAGTAAAGAAATCTATCGAATTAATTCCTTGGAAGACAATTTTATAACTTTAACATTTCTAAAATTAATTATCTGAAAACATTTCAGCGGCTGTCGTAGGTTCAGTGTTAAAGCATTAATTATTATAATTGAAAAGATTTTCTTTTCTCTAGATTGTATATTACTTAAAGAATATTTCACTTAAGGCATTAACTATTGGAATATGAAAAATTTTCTTTTCTTTAGCTTATATTTTACATACAAAATATTTTATATAAAGCATTAATTGTAAGAGCAAAGTTTTGCTTTTCCATAGATTATATTTTACATAAACAATATTTCACTTAAACCATTAATTGTTGAAATAGAAAAGATTTTCTTTTCTCTAAATTACATTTTACTTAAAGTATTAATTATTTTTCTTTTCTGTAGCTTATATTTTACATAAAAAATATTTTACTTACAGCATTAATTGTTGAAATAGAAAAGATTTTCTTATCTCTAGCTTATGTTTTATTTAAAGCATTAATTATTAGAATAGAAAAGAGTTTCTTTTCCCTAGATTATATTTTACATAGAAAATATTTTACTTAAAGCATTAATTATTATAATAGAAAATGTTTTCTTTTCTCTAGATTATACATAAAAAAATGTTGAAGCTCACCCTAGTGTGTGTATGTGTGTTTTTAATTGGACGATACATTTTGATTGACATAAGGTTGACAGATCTTTCCTCGATTTTGAGTTTAACTCGTACCACTCGGAATTCGTGTGAGGTAACGAAGCACGTTTCGTCGATCCTAGCTGCATATGTGTTACAAGGTGGTGCAGTAGCACACGAAACAGCCACATAAGTCAGTCTGTATATTTAGAACAGTCGTTGAAAGTATTTAGACGACAAGCTTTAGCGAAAGATCGTGTTACTAGCCAGCTTTTCGTCGTTCTCGCCTGATATGCGTTTAACAGTCGTCGTGTCAGAAATGTAGGAGGGTCCGGAACCTTTTCAGCTTGCCGTAATTAATGACGGTGTTAGGTGGGTGATGATCGACATGCCTCGGCTTATCCTTCCGCAGAGTTTTCTTTCCTTATTCCTTCACGGGAATGCTCGTAGTTTCCTTAAAATTGAAAGACCAATTTTATGCTGTGTCTGTTAATCATCAACCATTGCATCAAATTGTTTCAGAAACTGTTTGAAATTGTTTGCTCAACAATTAATACTCTACAATATTATTGCAGAGGTTTCTCCTCTGCTTCGCCAGCGAGCTATTTTGTATAAACTAGCAGCTTCTATTTATAATAACAATTTTCAATATCATCTTTTAGATATGTAATTGCAGTGTTAACTTAAACTGATTTGTTTCAGAAACCATTTGAAATTATTTGCTTAAAAAACAATATTCTACAATACTGTTGCAGAGGATTCTTCTCTGAACTTAAATACAAGTTTTTGATGAAAATATATAGCTTCTGCGTTCGTTTAAACGTCATCTCTCTTTGATATCTCGAATCGATCTGTCCGCCTTTTTCTCTTCAACAACTCCGTTGATTGGAAACCCGCAGGATCGATTCGGCGTATCGAATGGCTTCGATGGCAACTTTATTACCGTTACAATTATACGATTATTTAAATCGTGAAGATATATTCGATAAGAATTATTAAAAAAATTTATTTCATTGAATATTTAATATTTAAAAAATGGTTCTGGGTCTTGAAATTATTCTATCGTATTCTATTTTTATTCTATATTCTATTCTATTCTATATTCTCATTGTCGTTTATTTATATTCTATATTAATTTATAGATATATAATATTCTATATTAAGTCTATATTAATTTAAAGAATTTTAAATAGTTTTATATTTTACTTTTTCAAGCATGCAATTATATAAAACAGTAAAAGAGAAATATTTTTCAGTCTTCGAAATTTTTAAGTTCGTTCTAAATATCATTTTCATGAACAATAACTGCTTTAAAAATTGTTTATTTACCAGCTTGCCCCTCTGTACATTTTGAAAATATTTTATTTTTATTTAATACTACGAAGAACTTAAAAAGTAAGAATAAAAAGTAAAATATATCCATCAAGTGACACTAAAGATATAAAGAAAAATTAAGTAGAAAACAGAAAAATGCTTACCAGAAGAATTTTCTTGTTAACTAGAAAACAATTACTTGTACAATGATCCAGAAGTGGATGCATAGTAATTTTTCAATGCTCAGGCCAGAGACGGTGATCAAGAGAACAGGACAATAATGCTTGGTCACAGTATTTATCGATCATTAAATCCGTCGATGATCGATAAGCGCCTGTTAATCGCCGAAGTAATTATGTTCTGGAATATATTTTAGGCTCCTGTATACCCATACTCCCGGGATGATTTATTAACTTTTCTCGTTCGTTATAGGGGTACCTTCGAATATAAAATTATGAAGATGTGTCTCACTTCGAAAGGGTTCTTCTCCTGGTTTCCTCTTTAAAGTTCATCCGCGTTCGGCCGAAGAAAAAGAAAATCGCGTACGGGACGCCGGGGAGAGAGGTTAACGAAGGCGACGTTTTTGTTCGAATTAAAAACGAATTAAATCTCATAAAGAAGTGATTGATGGATCCATGTTCATTGGGATCTTTTCCTTATTCTTGTAAGTACCACCTGTCACCGTACTTCATTAATACCGCGTTCCGTGAGTAATCAGAACGCGATTTGTGGTGGGTTATATTATAATTTTTGCAACGGTGGAATGAGTCCCCCAATCACTTTAGGATTTATTAAAGGGGCGTGGACGCAGACGAGCAATCTACATCTTTCGTTACTTAACGCTGAGTCAGCCAATCAATGCATTACTTTTTTAACGTCTTTCCAAAAAATATTGATATTTTATACGACTTTGACCAACATATGGAAATGAGAGTATTAAATTCTTCCGCCACCATATACATCGTTCCTCTCGCAGACATTCAATTTAATCTGCAGTTTAAGTATTTCAATGTACCGTATTTTATGAATAATGCAGCTGTTAGCGATGTTGAAATCATAATTTTATTTTATTGAGCTTCGTACATGGTAGTCTTGCATAATACAAAACACTTCGACGTTGTCTCTAGCACTGCAGCAACTTTTCAATCTGTGTAGCAATTCTTTTTAAAGCGAGAACACGTTTCT
Source organism: Agapostemon virescens (assembly GCA_028453745.1). Taxonomy (NCBI): domain Eukaryota; kingdom Metazoa; phylum Arthropoda; class Insecta; order Hymenoptera; family Halictidae; genus Agapostemon; species Agapostemon virescens. Next base: position 8,380,330 of record CM052092.1, read on the forward strand.
TACAAGTTAACGCGTCTTATAAATATTCAGGAATAAAATTCTCGAAGTTTAAAGTTACTTTTATTATAAAAATTCCAAGTATTCTTTCGTTGCAGAAATTATCCTATTTCAGCGACACTTTTTCTTTGCTATTTTTATCTTCGAAAGGTATAATAAAATAGGCGCAAGAACATATAAAATAAAATTCATATAGCTTTTAATAAAATCAAAATCCAAAGATCATTATTTTCAACATCGTCACAGTTTTTGTTCAGTCAAATAATAAAAATTTAATACTCGGTAGATTTAATATTATTTTAATTTTAATACAAAGGTTTAGTTTTTAAACGGAGATCATTTTGAAAATGCGTTCCTCGTTTAATTTCTGTGTACAGCTGTATATTGTTGGGAACAAGATGTTTTAATAGAAACGTTGTGATTGCAATGGTAGGCGCGCCATTGAACAATCAAAGGCTTCTCGAAGAAGTGGTATCTGTTCGAAAGGGTTAATCAGGCGCAATGTACGAAGCTTGTGACAGTCGCAGCGTCTGCTCTCGTGTCGGCACTCGAAGCTACTCGACAAAGATAACCGACAGACTGCTCAAGGAGCAGCTTGAGGATGCTTTCGGGGCTGTTGGAAACCTTGGTGCGCGAAGTTACAAATATTTCTATCATTCAGCCGTTTTCTACAATGCCCACTGACTGACAATGGGCCTTAGACTCGTGAGTTTAGTGGTCCTTGGTGCGTTGGCTACCGGCATAGTCGTAACTTGCGTCTTCGGCTATTGGGGAAGTTCTTTAAACGGCATCAGGATGTTCCCGGTAGACTTGTGCTACGCCAATGGCCTATTATCCACTTAGTATAGGTTTCTACGAGCCCTCGGTATATATGGGTGCGTCCAGAGTATTCCGACTGGTCTCGTTCTCCCTCTTCTTCATTTTCTATGGGGGTTTTTCTTTGGTTAGATTTACGATTTCTCGTGCACGTGTTCACAAAAGGAATTTTGTAAAAGGATTCTTCGACTCGAACAGCGAGAAAGAGCGAGCGTAAAGAGGAAGGGAGAAGAAGGGAGAGAGAGGGATAGAGTAGAACGATGTGTAACCGAGTGCACAGGACCGATTCTTCTACCTTTTCTTCCTTAAGAATTGCCCGGAATACGTGGGAGGGTGGCTGTAAGGAGAAGGGCTCGTTTCTACTCATCGCACGGCACGATTGTCACGAAACGCAAGAAAAATCGATACCTAAGTGGCGAGGGATCTCTTTGATCGAAGCTAACGTTTTCTTCGCCTCTATCTCCCCGCATTAAGTGCCTTCGTATGGCGCCGAACGCTTGGAAAATTCGATGGAAACTTCCTCCGAAGCCGACAAGGCTCCTCCTTTCACACCGTTCGCCACGGCTTCTGGACAACCTCCATCTTCACCTGGATGTTATCTTCACCTCGATATTACCGAAAGAACGCCTTTTTCTGTTAGAATCTTGCAACTGGAAACATTTTCCTACTCAATGCGGTTTATTGTTGCTTTAAAAACGATGCAGATGTTTAGGTGAACATCTTCGATGCTTCTTTATCTTCAACTTGGTGTTGCCTCAACAGCAACATTTTATTCTATTAGAATTTTGCAATTCGAAGTCAAATATTTTCCTGATCACATATATTATTATATGTCTAAAAACTATGCAGATATTTTAGGGGACCATTTTCAGTGATTCTTTATCTTTACCTCTATATTATCTCAAGAACAACATTTTTACTATTAGAATCTTGCAATTGGAAGTCAAATATTTTTTTCCTCATACATTTTATTATATCTCAAAAATTATGCAGATGTTTTAGGTGAACATTTTCAGTGATTCATTATCTTCACCTTGAGATAACCTTAGGAACAACATTTTTCTATTAGAATCTTGCAATTGGAAGTTAAATATTTTCCTCCTCACAGATGCTGTATATCTAAAAACTATGCAGATATTTTAGGTGAACATTTTCGATGCTTCATTATCTTTACCTCGATATTACTTCAAGAACAACATTTTTTCTATTAGAATCTTACAACTGTGAGCCAAATATTTTCGTCCTCGCAGATTTTATTGTATCTCTAAAAGCTATGCACATATTTTAGATGAACATCTTCGATGCATCATTGTCTTCACCTCGGTGTTGTTTGAAGAACAATAATTTTTTTATTGCAATTTTGTAATTGGAAGCCAAATATTTCCCTCCTCGCACATTTTATTATGTCTCAAAAACTATGCATGTAATTTTAAGAGCATCTCCACGAAATCTTTTTGAATGAACTTTTTCGTTGAAGTGCATACAAACGCAAAAGTTGTACGAAATTGAAATGAGTGCAACCATTATTATACAGCAGAGTATAAAGTTTCGTTTAGTGCTCGATGGTTCTAGATCTTCCACCCTTCGATGGATCGAGGCTCGAAAAGAATTATTTATCTTGTCATTCACAGCTAAAATTTTCTGTGAACTTGATCCCTCAATGGTTCGAATGATTTTTACTATTATCCCGCTTTCAGCTGACCGTCGAACGAAAGCAGCTAAGTTTGACTTTGACTGTGACTTAATACGTCTATTATCAGAGCCAATAAGCCATACCACCACCTGGCAGCGGTCTGGCCTCCTTAGATCGGCTATTTCAAAAATATTTCCGTAGCCCCGAGCAAGAATAACATCCCGATGCGAATTTTCGCTCGGTGAGTTGATCCTTTCAAAAATATAAATTCCCGAACGCAGCCCCGACGTACGTTCAGCCCAGGGAAAGTCTATAAGTTCGTTTTTCCAGGTTTAAACGGCGTCAAATAATACAATAATTGTCCCTTTTAGGAGTCGAAAAGGTACATTTTTAAGAAATTTGTCTTCCCATAATATTGTAGTCGAGAATTCGGCTTGTTGAGCTGGAGTCGGCCTGTGCTGGATCCTGATGCCTGGATCCATTGGCGTAAAGATCTATAAAAACTTCGATGTGGTTGTTACAATATATTGTCACTTGATACAATTTTTTCCGAATTTGTTAACATTAAATATTCAGTTTCAAGATTGTGTAAATTTGATGGCAACATATATGCAGGTTCTATGATAAAATTAGTGTTTTTCAAGTTAAAATATCGCATGTGAATAATTTAACGTGAATTTACCGAACGTTATCGCTCGAAGTAACGACAGTTGCATAGTTTTGCATCGAATTATATACCAAACTTATACAAAATATTTGCCAGTAAAATATTTGTTCGGTTTACGCCAATGCCGGAGTGTGCTACAATGGAGATCCGCAGTCTAGGCCACCTTTTGTCGAAAATAAGTTGGAATAACTCGAAAATCACTCCATAATGCTAGGTTCTCTGACAATAGAAAGTCCTTTAGAAGGCCGGATAGGTCCCCGACTGACTAAAAGGACGTCTAAATGTGACACGAGTGTCAGAAGAATCGAGTGGCCCTTCGTTCACGAACTCTTAAAATGCAGTGTCACCTTTCTCACTTTTCGCTGAAACTTTTTTATTCCGCAATTTTATTTTCTGCTTCTTCCCCGAAAAACGAATTCTATCATCGATCAGTCCATACATTAAAATTTAGCCAATCAGACACCGTAGAAAATATCGCAAATATTTATTGCATTGTTATATGCACAAATATATAAAATTATTTAATTCTTCGTACTTTTGCTATCTTACTCGACAATTATTAACGACTTTAAGATCCGATTGGTTATTATTAACATCTTACAATCGAATTATTATCGAAATTAATATTGTTCGCCATAATGAAGAATTACTTCGTCTTAAGAAAATAGTAGAAGATAGGGGTTGTTTGCTGTCGAGCGGACTGGACAGCAAATAAATAATTATTAATTTATACAAACATAATTGTTAAGTTACAGTATTATTTTATATCATTCTTAACACTATAAAGCTTGTAAAGATCCGCAATCTACTAATAATTGTTAATAATTGTCAAACGTTTCCTCTTTCGCTTAAAATCACTTTACTTTCCATTTCGTATAAACTGCAACGTAAATGTAACAGAGTGATTAATGCAGAATGCAAATGCACAATTTTCAATGCAGATTGAAAAGTTTCTAGGAATATTTTTCCTTTTATTGCATTTTGAGAATCTGTAAACTTAATGCAATGTTGGATAGAAAAAGCGAAAAATTAAACAGTAAAATGTATTCTTTTTCATTTCACTGTTTGTTAAACACAAAAATGTTTCCAATGATTGCCATTGTCAGAATAAATACTCCGTGTTCTCATAACTCTTTTCGTGGTTGCCTATAAACTTAATAACAAAATTTAACACGTATCAGCAAGTTGATATCAGCAACATTGAGCAACTTTCATTCATAAATAGAAAGATGCATTCAAAATTCGTTGGACTTTTGGAACCCTTTAATTATGAATTCTTTAATTTTTCTATTAATTCCAATTTTAATTTTCCTTTTCTTACTATTCAATTCATCTATCATCTGCGGAAGAGGATCGCGCGCTGCTTCGCAAAGTATTCTGAAACTTTGATGAAACTTCGAAACCGAATATCGCCCTTGTCCCTCAAAATTCTCCAATTGTTTTTTGAAACTAGTGCAAGAAAATGTTGGTGTTTTCAAAATTGAAAGGCGCGATCGGATATCGAATCTACGAGAGCGTGAAGTACGTCGCTCTCGAGCCCACGAAAATTTCTACTTTCGCGGAGGGGCGGTTTCAAATATTTGACAATATTTTCAAAAGTTTCGAAAACGAAACCCGACACTCCGCCACTTTGGGGCGCAGAGATTAGGGTCCTGTGCAGCAGTGGAATTCCTTTATGTGGTGTAAAATCTCCACAGTGAAAGCGCTCTTCTATTGGCGTATCCCCGAGTGATGGTATCATGTTGCGCGCTTCCTGGGGGCTGCGCAACAGGTTAGATGCGCGAAGATCAGTACGATAATCTAAATGGGAAATTGTATTGAATCAGCAGCTACATATTGAAAGCCTCCAGGTAGTTGGCTACCCATATAATGACAGTTAATGCTCGTAATCTTAACCCACGGCGACGATTTTTTTCGATCTCCAAAAAACGGATCGAATGTTTATTCTTCTTTTATGAGCCTGTGTCTCTTTCCTTCTCTTTTTTCTCTCCTGTAGTATCCTCGTCTTCTTCATTGTCATTTAATCCTTCGATATGCTCTCCTTTGTGGTCGACGCTGGAATACCACTGGGGAACCTTAAATGGTTCCATTAGTGACAAAGATTCTATTCAGTCACCTTATTGGGCTGATCAGGAGGAGATAACGTTCTCTTGTTCGCCTTCGAATAATATTTATCGAATAAATATGCAGTGGTTGTAATTATACATGCGTCTAATAATTAATCGAATAATATTCGGTTGTCTGAAAAGTTCGTGTGGATTTAGAAGATTGAAAAGCAACGCATTTAAGTTTTGGTATATTTTTATTAACGCTAGAAGTACCTATTATTGCTTTGTAATAATAACGAGACTGCGTCTATTAAAACTTCATACAATTCTTATCCTAACGTGTACGTCATTAGTACATTTCTGATGAAAATATTTTTATGACATCAATAATTGTGAAAGGAAAAACTAGGGACTGGTTTGGTAGTTCTAGTGTTAACCCTTAGCACTCGAGTGGCGGCTCTTAGGCGTCACGAAAAATTGCCATTTATATCTAAGAAATTGATAAAAATTTAAGAATTGTAAAGACGAGTAACAATAAAAGAAACCCTGTATACATAAAGTGAAATCATTCATGTAGCATGAAACTATCCTACGCCAGAGGAAATGTTTTGATTTTCTAGTTACAACGGCTTCAAGTACAAAGGGTTAAAAATACAAATGAATCGGCACGAAATTTCTGGACGGCCCAAAAATTTCTGTGCATTGTGTTATTATCTCTTTATTATAATTTAGTGGATGCTACAAGAAGTTGTTCATCGATTCTATTAACCCCTAAAGCTCCAATGGCTCCTCCGAGGCGATACTAAAAATTGTCAGACTATTATTCAAAAGAATTTTTATATTACAATGTTTGTGTTTAAGAAGTTAGTAAAAATTGAAGTGTTGCACGTACGATTAGTAGTAACAAATTTGATAAGCACAATAATAATAACAAAAATGTCTCCACATAGTAATTAAAATTTCTTTGGAGTGCAAAGGATTAAATAAATCCAAATTATACATCGTTGTTATTGGTACTGTTATTGTTTTTAATACTATTTCGTTTATCCACGCATATTTAGTACAGATGTTGTACACAATTGAGAAATATTTTTGTTTCGTTGCAAGCATTTTAGCTTTTGGAATACGTATATATTTATACTATAATTTATTGTGCTGAAACTATATTCGGTTAGAGTTTACATAATACTAATAAAAAATTGGTAGATTAAAATTACGATAACATTCATTTTTCACTAAAAATGGTGTTGATGAAATGTTGTTCACATATGAAGTTCTGACTTAGTTCTGTCAATTTATAAAACAATGTACAAAGAATATTCTTATGCGATTATTCTGCAAAAATGGTTAAAAAATAATACCACTATGTACACAATTTATAAAAAATTTTAAAGCTATCAATTCATTAGGGTTATCTGTGTAAATCATGTAATTGTATAGCTCGTAAAAATTGTAGTTAGCGTGGCAAGAGGTCCTGCGACTGCGAAGGACGCGTTGGTCCTTGCGATCGCCATCTAACGTTGCAGGACTAAACTGTGCACTTTGGGGAAGTTAGAAGAACTAATGATAGATGGTGCAACGCACATTGCCAAAATATTTACAAAAAAATAATCAGCTATTTTCAATTGAAAAACTATTAAGAAACCAATGATAATTCTTCAATATTACAAAACATATATACAGAATTTTATATTTTGTAAATGCAATTGTCTGAAAATATTTTTCATTCATTATCTTTTTACATATGTCAAAAATTTGTTGGCACTAACAATTCTAAGTTAGTTATTAATGATAATATTTAGCAATAGTACATTAAATACTGTAAAAGTTTAATAAATTTCTTAATGTATTTGTTACTATAAAGCATAGTACAAAATATAGTAAAGTTACAAGTTAAATTGCTCGTTCTTACATTTACATTATTAATCAACTAATAATGTATATTCTTACTTTGGAAAAGCATATATAATTTCCTTGCATAATACTATTATATGAAAAATGATATTAAATAAAATTTATTTAACAGCTATGTTAGTATTTAATTTTAGTGTTTGTTTAATACTAGAAGGTGGGATGTGGCATTTCGATTCATAATTTTATTTAATGTTTTTTAAAAAAAGGCGATACGCATTAATGATAAATATTCGTAAGAATGTGTCACCAGAAAATAGAATGTGCAATTAGATTCTTCTAACAGAAAACTAGATATTTTTAAATTGCGCAGTATTTGTTAATCAATTCTTTACTCTTTTTTTTTTAATGTAAGAATTAAATAATGATACTAATGAAAGAGACAGTGTCGAAGATAGGTAATAAACAGTAAATGCGAATAATTTGATTGTCACACATATTATTTGTTCAATACGAATACAATGGGTAGCTTAAACGTAAAGCTGGAATTACATCATGCAATCAACGTACGAAACGAAAATAAGAAAACGACAAAACGCAAGACGATTATATTATAAAAGTGCGAATAGATTAAAAAAAAAAAAGGAAACTCATACTACGAACGAGGAAGAGAGAAAGAGAGCGCGCGTACAATCGAGAAGAAAGCGACAAAACAGAGAAAACCAAAACGAATACAAAGTACAAAAATTTTGAAATTCAATCCATGACAAAAGTAATTTCGACACACCGACCTCGATTTTGAGGAGCAATAAAAGCAGAACGCGCATCGATGCGAACTCGATCGATTCTGCTTGGACAATTATATCGGATATCACAAGGCATCGCTCGAGCTGGTTCTACTACTCTAATCTATCTTACAAAATTATCGCAATTATCGTTCTCTACGCAATTATCACAGTTTCCATAATTCCTCTTCGGACAATGTACCAGTTACGAAGATCAAACGTTACGTGCTAATATTGCAAATTTCGAAAGACATTTTACAGAATCCTTATCGCTGGAAGGATCCCCTCTTTACGTACTAGTATTGCAGATTTCGAAAGACAATTTACAGAATCCTTATCGCTGGAAGGATCCTCTTTACATACTAGTATTGCAGTTTTCGGAAGACATACAAAACGAGATCATAAATTCGCTCTATCACAGTGTTCGATCTACCGGCTAGTATCACAGACGTGGCAAAGTTTCCTTAATCGCTATCATCACAGTTACTCGGAAAATACATTTCCTACGTTTCTATCACAGTTTTCAAACACTTTCGCAAGAATAATAATGATACGCAACCTCTTCGAAGAGTATCACAGTTGTTCATATTAAAGAATATGCACTGGGCGGCCTATGTTCTCGAACGTGGTTCGATATCGTCTACAACTAAATGATAATCTATCGAACTTAACTAACCTCGGTATCACAGTTTAAGTCAGTCCATCGATATTATCTAACTTAAAATCATGTTCCACGGTATTGCAACGCGCTCCTCAAAGCTACATCTACCAACCAGCAGTTTCCTCACGATTTTAAGTCTAACACAATTAAAGCTCCGGAACCAGGAGTTAATTGATCAATCAATTTACAAAGCTAAGTCCTAAAGCGAAAGACGAACGACATTCGACGAACCTTAAAATATATCTATCGAAACTCTACGTGCGTTACAATCGATTAAAGCTATGCGAAATTCCACCTTGTGTAATTGGAAGACCTTACTAAAAATCCGTTAACGAGCTCCGTTGGCGTACCCGCTTCAGCTACCCAATCGGAGGATCCCTCTTGCGAGAGATGTGGACAGCAGCAGCAGCAGCAGCAGCAACAGCAAAAACCGAGATCCGTTGTCAGTGTGTAATTTTCGTAGCCAATTCCCTGAACTCGTTCTCCAGGTTCTCGTTCCTCAGATTCCGAGCCTCTTCCTCGTCGAGTTGCATCCGTCGTGCTGTCAGTTTGCCTCCCATCTCGTTAACACGATTCTGCCGGTCGATCTTGTCATCCGGTCGACGGATCTCCTGACGGATCCTACCGCACAGTCGGCGAACACTGGACAGAGCATTCTTGACAGCGCGTCGCGTGAAGAGCGCACTGTCAATACGTCGATCAGTCATCCGACTGACGGTCGCTCTTGAGATCTGGCTCTTCATGGTGATGGGCGCCCGCCGACAGAAAGCAGAAAAACCGGTCGTCGTCGTCTTGTCTCTTGACGTTTCGGAACCAGACTGGCAAGGGCTGCTGGATCAGCGTCGGTTAATCGGCCCCCGGAGTCTCTTTGGCTGTACCGGTGTACCGTCAACGCGCTTCTGTATGTCTCTATGTATGCATTCGCATGTCTCTGTATATCTGTCTTGTTGCTTTATATCTGTGTACTACGGTCTTGTCAACTTGCGCAAACGTGGCTGGCAAGCGAAAGATAAAGAGAGAGATATGTATATATATGTATGAGAAAGTGAGAGAGAGAGCAAGACGGAAACGCAGTACGACCGAACCACGTGCACTACGGGCGGCTGCAACGCGAACTCCACGGATCTGATTTCCTGTTTCCCCTGGAGAAGCGCACGTTTTGAGTAGGTGTGATTGAATGTGAGTTAGGATCACGAGTCTTCCGCTTATATAGCCGAGGGGCCAGCGCATGCGCGACGAACAAGTCGAGCAGAGGGTGGAGACACCCGTGCACTCGCGCACAGGTACCATGCGTCGAACGACATGCGCAGAGGGCAGGTAGTTTCCACCCCTTCGATGTTACTGTTTACCACCCCGGGGAGAAAGCCGATCGGCGAATAATTTGCATCTTACGGTACCGTGAATTTTTCGTTTCGTTTAACCCTTTGTTAACGCACCCCGTCATCCGTGTTGTTTTTCCGGTTGCGCCACGGGGGCGGAAAACATTAGCAACGTCAGCCGGAAGCACCCGGACGACTTGGTTCGGCAAATTCCGGAAGTATTCTCGCGACTTCGTTTCGCGCGAACATCGTTTTAACGTTTGGTTATTGCAAAAGCGAAAGTAGTGGTTAAATTTTTCACATACGATAATATAATTATACGGACAAATTTAGTTGTCAAATATTTATTTTATAATTGTACGGAATGACTCTCTAGATTTATTAGTATTATTTGTTATTATTGTTTAATAATACTTATAATAATAATACATATGATAATTTAATAATTTATTATATATAGTATGTCAATTATTTGATATAGTATATCAAAGTATTAGTAACATATTGATATTAATATTAAGTTAATAATTAATATTAAGTTAATATTAATGTTAAGTTAATGTAACCTAAAAATGAGTAAAATAGAATGTTACCTAAAAATTCATAAGTGAACAATAACCTATACAGCGTAATGCATATTTCATGAAAAAGCAACGCAGGTAACCTCTAAGCGAATCACTTTACAGTTCCCATGCGTAATTAATAAAATTCTAGGAACAAATGATAGAAGGAAAGTATTGAGAAAAATAGGTAAATTTGAAGGAGAGAGAGAAACGTCAAGAACCGGATATAAACAGGATTGACAGTCGCGTTCATCTCGGATTACGCGCAACTCGAAGGCAAAGGCGGATCGCGGAGGCAATCGAAAGGAATAAAAGAAGATCCAAGGAAAACAAAATAAGAAACGCCGCGCCGGGAGGATGTCAGAGAAGGTGGAGAAGCGAGAGAGAGTAAGAGAAAGAGAGAGAGCGAGAGAGAGAAGAGAAGGAGAGAGAGAAAGAAGAATGAACTATTAGCGAGGTGACGAACGAGAGCAAAAGAGAAAAGAAAGGTTGACCGTGGCGTACGCGCAGCACGAGCTGCGCACGGTGCTACAAAAAGACAAAAAGCGCGAGATGAGAAGAAAACAAGCTTTGTTAGCAGAGGAAAGTAAAGCGAAGGACAAAGCTACGGGAGGAGGAACGGTGGGGGAGGGGAGAAAAGGAAGAAAGAGGAAAAAAAAATATTACGGAACCCGAGCAGGAAGTTAGAACGAGTCGGTCGAACGACGAGAGGGACGAACAATGGTAGCAACGAGGAAAGAAAGTAGGTGTTTTATAGTGGCATACGCGCTGCACGAGCTGTTCGTTGTGAGATAGACAAGAAGGTCGGTATTGGAGGAACGAGGACGGAGAAGGTGACGGACAGCGAGAGAAGAAGAGGATAGAGGTTACGGAGGCTGCTGCGAGAGAGGAGTGTCCGTAACTGAGAAAGAGAGAGAGACGGACTTGGAACAGCCATGGGGGATGGAGAGAGAGGGAGAGAAAATAGATACTTCGCGGCGCACGCGCAGCACGAGTTGCGAACGGCGCAGTAGAAAAAATGCAGATACGAGAAAAGGCGCAACGGAAGCCAGAAGAGGACGGCGAGAACGATGAAAGCCAAGAAGCCCGTGTGCGAGGAAATAGCGCGAACGATCACGGAGAAAGAGACACGGGCCAGGAGCAAGCGAGAGAAAAAAGATCGCTTGTTCCGGCGTACGCGCAGCACGAGCTGCGCACGGTAACAGAGTTGGCGCATGCGCGGCACATGCCCGGACGCGGATCAGAGAAACGAGTGCGAGAGAAGCACGTGGTAAGATCGTGCTGGAGCAAGAAAGAAGCAGCCACGACTTCAGAGCAGCAACAAAGGATGGAGAGCCTCGTATCTCGGAGGTGAGTGAAACAGCACGATTATCTTTAAGGAGGGAAAGGGATCTCTTGATAGTTGTTACCGGACAAGCTATAGAACGCGTCCAGTCGAGGAGCAAAGGAGACTGCGCATGAGAGCGGGAGAGAAACGTGTCGATTTGACGAAAGGGTGGGGGTAGAAGGATAACTTGTTGCATGGGAGTCGGTAGTGCCGCGAACTTAACCTTATATCGAAAATGGGAAACGGAACGATGTTTCTGTTACGATACCTTCTTTGTTTTTCTTCTGCTCTCTATCGATTTTTTATGTGAGATTCAGGTTTGTTGAACATTATACCAATGGAAGTCTTATTTTGAACTTTAGAAGATTGATCTTCTTTTTGTGTTTAGAGACTCGTGAGAGGTTAGTGCATCGAGCATTCGATACATAGAGTGAATCGCACATTCTTTAAATTAGAATAATTTTTATGCAAATTCACCAGATTTGCTTTAGTTTTGCTGCAAAGCTGAAAGGATCAGTATAGTAGATGAGGTACAATCAAAATTAGGATAATTGAAGGCAATTTTTACCACTTTTACTACTTTTTATTATTCTACTTTCTAAATATAATTTTCATTGTGTCCTTTATGTATTAAGTTCGTCTTTTCAGTTTTACAGAAATCAAAAAAGAAGTTGTTTGGTATATTTGTAGAAAAGTTATGATTTGAAGTATGTGTGAATAATTGTGAGAATTATTCTAGTGATTAAATTAAATAAACAGTGGATACATTAGAAACAACAAGAAGACTAATACTTTATTAACCTATGTTACAAAGGAAAAGATTACAGTTTTTAAGTACAAAGGTCCACATTACATCTTCAACAGTCTTTTCAAAAAAGCTAAGGAATATTTTTTTAAAATAGTTCACACTATGTAATATATGTATTATAGTATAAAATTGAGCGAAAATTGAATAGAAATTGAAGAGAAAAAAGGAATAGCGAAAGCAATTTTGGTAACGCCAAAGTTTAGGCTAGCCCACATCAGCGTACCACATTATTCTACCATATTATTCTTCTATTTTTGCCAAACCTAACATCATTTTCATTTTCAACCGGTTTTTATCAAGCAGCATATTTATATTTTACAGTGTACTCCACGTTTTCATATTTCTACCTTTATAAAAGAAAATTCATAAAATCACTTATTTTAAAGAGAATAATATTTTTAAGAACAGACGCATTAATTAAAAACCCACAAATATGGACGACCACATTAACGGGGAACACACTAATCTGTTCAAAGCGGTACTAATTCGGCCAAAAGCTCTTCTCTGTATTTTAATTACGTTACCATGAAATATTGACATTTTAATGAATTTAATATATTTATTATAATTAATTGTAAAATACAATACAGAAAATCAATATCCAGCGGACATCTGATAAACAAAGAATAACGCAGATAAAATCCTAAGGCGTTGATTTTTAACTTGAAAAAAATATTCCAATGGAAAGAAATATTCTGAGAATAATTATAAATTACGAGTAGATGAATTTAGAAACAAATAGTTCAGTAATTAATTCGCGAATGCACAAGTTAGCTTAATGGCACAAGTACCCTAGTTCCAAACACCATCCATTACACAGTTTTAAGAATCGTAGTTAGGCGAATGCCTCGTACCAGCGTATGTATTCATGCTCTAATAATTAAAATGAAGAGTACGTGCCGTGCCGTATATTCTTTGAAATCGTTTCCACTGAAGCATGTGCAATAAATGCTTCGCAGGATGCAATACGAAAGCTCAGAGGATGTTAGACGTTCGATCGTCCTTGTACAATGAATTAACGTTCGAACGCATTTCCGACGATCGAAAGGAAATATGTAGCTGCGTTCGTTGCTCGCGAAAGATTGCGAAACTCAATAAACTGAAGAGCAGAGCCGTATTCTATTCAATCGAGCTTCGGGTTACAACCGGTAACCAGAAGTTATTACCCAGTTCCGATCAGATCCCGTATCGTTGGAATAAGTTATAAGATGGACGGATTGCACGGATAATCCGATCGTATAAGTGCCCGGGCACAATCTATCGATCATTAACGCCTCGTCGAACTCCAACATCCAGACAGGATTCCATTTCCGTCAGATATTTTAATCGGATATCGCATCGGAGTCGTCAGATCCAAGCGCATCATACACGATCTATCGATATTTCAATGTGTTTTGTCATTTACAACGAACTGGAGATCGATGACAATTAAAAGAGAAACTTTGCGAAATTCCAGGCGTCTTCGTTTTCTGCGCTGTTCATCTGAATTATAAGCGACGACGGTTCTTCGATGATACCTGAGAACTGGTTTAATCGGTAACCGTAAATGTTGGTTGTTGTATTTCTAGGCTGTACAATGTTACGCAAATTGTTGTATTTTATCACACTTTTTAAGCTATTTTGGTAGTCGCAGGATTTCATTTACCGTAGATATTTTAATCGAATATCGCATCGAACTTCTAGCGAGATCCAAGCGCATCATACACGATCTATCAATATGCCAACGTATTTCGTCATTTAAAATCAGCTGGAGATCGATGACAATTAAAAGAGAAGTTCTATTTGCAAAACGCAGGGCTTCTTCGTTTTCTGCGCTGTTCATCTGAATTATTAGCGTCGACGGTTCTTCGATGATGTATGACAACTAGTTCAATCGGTAACTGTAAATGTTGATTGCCGTATCATTAGGCTGTATAATGTTGCCTAAATTGTTGTATTTTATTACATTATATAAGCTATTTTGGCAGTCGCAGAATTCCATTTTCAACAGATATTTGAATTGTTTCTTCCGTTGAAGTTCTCGCGAGATTCAAGTGCTTCATACACGATCTATCAATATTCCAACGTATTTCGATATTTAAAATCAGTTGGAGATCGATGACAATGGAAAGAAAAATTCTCTTTTGCAAAACTCTTTATCTGAATTATTAGCCACAACGGTACTTCGATAATGTTTGAGAACTGGTTCAACCGGTAACCGTAAATGTTTATAACTATATTACTCGATTTTACAATGTTGTTTAAATTGTTGTATTTAATTACACTTTTTAAGCTATCCTAGCAGTCGCAGGGTTCCATTTCAGTCAGATATTTTAATCGAATATCGCGTCGAAGTTCTCGCGAGATCCAAGCGCCATCATGCACGATCTATCGATATCCGAACATGTTTTGTCATTTACAATAATCTGGAAATCGATGACAATTAAAAGAGAAATTCTCTTTTACAAAACTCCCGGCTTCTTTATTTTCTATAATGGTTCTTTTTATTTTCGATAATGGTTCTTCGATGATGTATGACAACTGGTTCAATCCAAATTACCTAAATTATTGTATTTGATTACACTTTTCATCGAAGTCATTTACAACGAGCTGGAGATCGATGACGATTAAATCCTTCCCATTCGAAGCAACTTTAATCCTAAAATGAAGACATTTCTTTCAACTCAGAACATTTTTATTCTGTCTGATAAATTTTATTTCGCGCACCTGGCGTTAAACCTGTTTCCTTATAGAACAGTTGAATTTTTACGAGTTTGTAGAACACAGTCTCATTTGATAATATGAAAACTATTTGAATAATGACATGGCAATTTGTGCCGGTGCTTCTGATACACCATTTGAGCGTAAAGAGTTAAAAGAGAAATTCTCTCGTTCAGAAAAATCCGGCTGTCTTCATTTTCTGTGCAGTTCAGCTAAATTATTAGCGATCACGGTTCGTTGATGATCGATGAAGACTGGCTTAATCGATATTCATGAATGTTGATGGCGGTATTATTGGACTTTACAAGATTACCCTAATTGTTGTATTCGATCCCACTTTCCAAGCTACACAGACTGTCTACAGGATTTCATTTCTTTATCAGTCCTTTTACAATTTAAACATAGCAATTAACTTCGTTATTTCGCTAATGTCTGCTTCATCAATTATTTAATATTTTATCTACAAATTGCAACTGAAATGAGCAGCTATTAAAATTAAATATTACCTGACAATTGATGCACTTAATTTAAACACTGAATGAAAATAAATTATTTCGTTATTTTTTAAATAGAAATAACAAAATATTAAATATAATGAATTCTTTCGTCGTGTTTGTATACATGCTCGATACACATGTATAGAAGAACGCACAACTCGTGGACGCCTATCTGTGTTTTGTATTTTTTAACTAACGTCCAAGATTTTGGATGTATCTACAAATTGACACGGTATTGAAATGTTGATAATGTCCATACAATTTCTGGTCACTCTAACCAGCAATTATTTAAAAAATGCACGGTCTCCATAAAATACGTTTGTATTAAGCAAACACGAAACTCGGAGAAATTTAAGTCGTGGACATTGCAGGGACTGACGAAAAGAAAAAAGAAAGAATTTACTAATGGTAGCCGCATTCAGGATGAATGGGATGCAAAGGGTGGTATTAAAGGGGTGCTGTGGTCTGCTTGAGTCGCAATATTTAGATTCCTGACCAACCGCACGCATCTGTCGGCCGTTTAGTGTCCGACGTTCTCTCTCTCTCTCTCTCTCTCTCTCTCTCTCTCTCTCCTATCTCTCTCTATCTCTTTTTCTCTCTCCTTGGTCAACATGCACATTCATACGAATGCAGGTAAACGAGTTGACGCTCGCGCCACTGTGCAGAAGGTGCGAATAGAAACGTTCGAGCCAAAAGGACATTGACATAGCGAATTTTTATGGGAAAAATGCTTCTTAATCTTGGATGCAGTAACAGAAACCAAATTCCAAATTCTATATTCCAACTGATAATTATTCGCTCATTGAACAAAACTGTTGCGTCTTGCGATTGCTTTTTACAAAGATTGAAATTGTTGAGTAAATGAAATTCTACGTGGTCGACATTGCAAATTTTCATGGGAGAAATGGATCTTAATCTTGGATGCATTAACAGAAATTAAATTCCAGCAAGTTATTACAACTGGTAATTATTTGCTCATTGAACAAAACTGTTGCGTCTTGCGATTGCTTTTTGCACTACTGAAATTGTTGAGTAAATGAAATTCTACGTGGTCGACATTGCGCATTTTCATGGGAGAAATGTATCTTGATCTTGGATGCATTAACAGAAATTAAATTCCAAATTCTATATTGCAAATGATAATTATTTGCTGATTGAACAAAACTTTTGTGTCTTGCAACCGAGGGTATTATTAATTGTTTAACTAATCCACTGTGCAAGCTTAAAAATAAATTTAATTAATCTTCAAATTTGAAGAAAAATGTGTGACAGCAACTACTTGCTGTTAACATTAACACGTTGAACGCAGAGCTATTTTGCTTAGCTTTCATGTCACATTTTATTAAACTTTAAATAGCAACAATGCAACTGTGCATAAGCAAAAGTTTGGCTTACCCCATTTGTGCTTTTCTTTTTCAGTCGAATCTATTAAAATAGTGTGAATACTTCTTAATATTATATGAACTATATATAACACGTTAATTTCTAAACTTGATAAACTTGTTACGTTGGTTCATCAAACGACTCGCGTAATAAATTCAATACCAAAAAGAGCTTCTACATTTCACTTATTCTATCCCATTAAAAAATAATTTTGTTAAATTATCGTTAGGTTGGTTCATCAGACGACTCAAATAATAAATTCAATACCAAAAAGAGCTTCTACATTTCACTTATTCAATTCTATTAGAAAATAATTTTATTAAATTATTGCTAAGTAGTTCCATCGAACGACTCAAATAATAAATCCAATACCAAAAAGATATTCTACATTTCACTCATTCTATATAAAATAAAATGTCTTCGTAACTTCATTAAACGCGCCCAATTCGTTTTTCTAATTGGCATCGCCGCTCCCACAAATTACAGTATAATAGTCTCTAATTGATATATCACTTTAATACGTACTAAGTCGTTAAAAGCGGACGATCGGAGCCATCACCGAGCGTCAATTTATTCGCACGTCCGAACGAACGGTTCTCTTAAAAATCATTTGACACCGAATTCGGTGAGAACAGCAGTTAAACGGTACGAAATCCTTGAGAAAGTTCCTTCCCTTATCGTTCGTTCCAGAATGAACAGAAGATAAACTTAATCAGGTTCTCTTCGTACATCTATGAACAGCAGCTCATACCGGTCTGTTCTTATTTCCGTGCCCCGCCCAGCGCGGCGCAACAAGTTACACACGATTCGAACAGCGAAACAGCTTCAGGAAATCTTAGAGATGACAATCCGAGATTAACCACGGGGCTGTTCGAATCTCCTTATTCGTGGCGGCGCTTAAGGAATCGGCATTACGGATTTCTTTTCCGTTCAACACTGGAACTACCGAACAATAAATCAAACGATATTACATTGCTTCTTGATAATAACAAGACCGCATCTATTCAAAGTTCGTTCAACTTTTATTGTAACGTAATGGTTCATTAACCCCTTAGGTACGGCTGACTTTTCCGCAGGGCTGTTTCTCTGTACGGCAGAGCATGTTGGAATGAAGTTTTTGATAACTAAACTATAATTTTTCGTAACCCCTTGCCCTACAACAACGAGTCAGACTCGTGACGAAGATTTCGAACTGAATCATTTAAACATGTACTTCCTTGATTTTCTTTAAACAGAAATAACATTTTATTTAATTGTTGATCGTATACGGTCATTGGAGAATAGCTAGGGACGCGGTAACTACAAATTTGTCTTTTCTTTTTGTCACTCTGCGGAGGACAAACAAAAGTCTAGTCACTGTTATTGTAAAATAAGGCGTAGGCCAAGGGGTTAAAGATATGATGCATATGCTTCTAGTTTAATAATTAACTCTAGTAATTAGTTATACAATGGCGCGTCGTAATATAAGATGACATCCTTAAAAATCACTATAGTGGCGCATCGTACTTGGGAGGTTAATGATTCATTAACCCATTGACTTAAGACTTATTTTACAATAAGAGTGACTAACTTTCTTTATCCTCCGCAGATAAAAAGAAAAGACGAATTTGATAATTCAATAAAATGTTATTTCTGTTTAAAGAAAATTAAGGAAACACATGGTTAGAAGATTCAGTTTGAGATCTTGATCACGAGTATGACTCGTTGTTGTAGGGCAAGGGGTTAACAGGTTAAGCGCCACGTCAGTCACTGGTGACTGACGCGATTTGGACGGAAAGTTTAACGTTTGGTTAAATACAATTTAGCGAAACTTTCCGTCTAGACCGCGACAGGCACCGTCGACTAACAGTGTAAAATACAATATAGAACTAAAAAAATTACAATCTATTAACCTTTAAGGTATGGCTGAATTTTTCGCAGGGCTGTTTTTCTGTACGGCAGAGCACGTTGAAATGAAGTTTCTGATAACTAAATTATAATTTTTCTTAATGATATGAAGCATATACTTCAACTTTAATAATTAGTGATACAATTGGGTGTGCTCAAATCACTATTATGGGTGGTCGTAATATAAGATAACATCTTCAAAAGCCACTATAGTAGCGCATCGTACTTAAGAGATTAATAAATTAATAAATATACCGAAATATTGGCGAAAGTAATGGCGAAAGAAATAACTAGGGACCAGTGATTTTGACTGGTTTGGTAGTCCTAATGTTAATCAATTGATTGTCCTACCCGGATAGACCAACTTGTCGCGAGCACGAAAACCAGTCGAGCAAACGCGAGCGGGTTCGCGAATCGCGAGGCGTTCGCGGGTGAACGTTTTCACGATGAAAACAAATAGAACTCGCATACCGGTGGGCGCCTAGCATGTCGGGTAGTTATCTGAATAGGTAGCGAAATGGTGGCTGCAACGGTATCTATTCGACACCACTCGAGAGATCAAAAAGAGAGAGAAAGAAAGAGGATACACGTGCAAAGCGCGTGCACACGCACGCGCCGACATTTTGACTGGTTTGGTAATTCTAGTGTTAATTAATTGATTGTATTACATGGATAGACCAACTTGTCGCGATCACGAAAACCAGTCGAGCAAACGCGAGCGGGTTCGCGAATTGCTAGGCGTTCGCGGGTGAACGTTTTCACGGTAAAAATATATAACACTCGCATACTGGGTAGTTATTTGTATAGGTATCGAAATGGTGGTTGCAACGGTATCTATTCGACACCACTCAAGAGATCAAAAAAAGAGTGAAAGAGAGGGTACACGTGCAAAGTACATGCAGAAGCGCGCGCGCACCAGTCAATTTTTATTAGTTTGTTAGTTCTAGTGTTAATTAATTGATTGTATTACATGGATAGACCAACTTGTCGCGATCACGAAAACCAGTCGAGCAAACGCGAGCGGGTTCGCGAATTGCTAGGC
>CM052092.1:8442623-8456330 GCA_028453745.1 Agapostemon virescens
CGGCGCGGGCACGGTCGTGGCGCGGCGCGGCGTGGCGTGGCGCGGCGTGGCGCGGCGTGGCGCGCGCGGTTGCCTACCTGGTAGGCCTTACCTGGCGAGGCGTGACACGCTGCGGAACGGTAATCGACTGGCTTTTCTGTCCCTCTCCGATTCCGCTTTCGCGAAAGTCGACGCTCGTCGCGGCGCTCGTGCCAGAACGGTCGCGGTGTGCCCGCTCATTCCCACGGCCCCGAGAGAACGCCGTATAAATACCAGCGTACACGTGCTCACGCGATGTTAGCGGCTATGTACGCACGCGTGTCACGTGTGCCATGTATGTGTGTACCGCGCGCCGATCTGTGTATGTATGCGCGCCGTGTGTGTATATATGTGTGTGTGCATATGTACGTCTGTCGGCTGTGTTTGTGTACGCGTGCATGCGTGTCGGGTATACACACCTACGGACTCGATTCGAATCGAATCGAGCCGAGTCGAGAGTTGATTCGCGAGGTCGCACGCGTGCGTGCGTTTCTACCGGTTGCTCGGCTGGAACTGATTTCTCTATGACGATCGACGATCGGTGCGCTATTAGGGTTGATAGCCGCGATCGATACGCTGCTCGTTTCATACGTCGAATGCCTCCGGTCTTGCATACACTTCGCGATATTAACGTTCCTCCAACTGCTACCTTTCTCGTGATTTTCATGATTTTCATTCAGGTTTTAACCCGTTAACCGGGGAATAAACTTTTGTTCGAATCGTTCCACAATGCAGACTTTTTTCTTTTTTTAATACTTATTGTTTATATATAATTGTAAACTTATATAATTGATTTACTTGAATAAGAACTACATCAAATGTAATGTCTTCAAAATATTACGGCAAATTTCCATGACGAAAAGTATTGTCATGAGCATTTGAGTAGTAGTTTGTGTACAACGAAATATTTCGTCATACCCAGTTAACAAGTTAATGTTTATCGGTTAGCTAGGTTTTTACACGTGATTGTTGGCTGATTTTCAGGAAATTTCGGGGTACGAAAACCCTTTGGACCAAGGGACTAGCGGGCGATCGGAGATAGGTAAATTCGCCCCCGGTATGTACCGATAGTAAATTCATAACATAACAGATGATTCGTGAGGATGACAGTCGAGGTACTAGAAAATTGTACAGTTTAGCGACGCTTTTTCAAATCTATTGTTTCGCGTTTGGAAATGGGAAATTACGTTTGACTCCACCTCGGTCTTTAATGCAATCTTGTCGTTATTATGAAGCAATGTATATGAAACTGGTTCTAGCGTTGAAAAACCGAATGCGAACGATTCATGTCGGATTACGTTTTCTGAAAACGTGTCTGCATAGTTTGGATATCTTTTCTTTTCATTTGTAACGCATTGTAAATCAATTTTGAAATAAATTTCGTTCACAATGCGAATAGTAAAGCGTCATCGGATACGCAACAATGTATCGTCGTTCGGCACTAAAAGGGTTAATTAATGCAATCTTGTCGTTCTTATGATCTGGTTCTGTGATCGGTATTTTAAGTGTTTAAAAACGATGCCAATGATCCATGTCGTATTACATTTTCTGAAAACATGCTTGAACAGCTCTAATATTTTAAAGAGAATATCTTTTCAAAGGGTTGATTACTAGGGTCACGCGAACGAAACTCTTTCCTCTGCAATCGCGAACGAATTTTGCATACGTCACACGAGTTTCATTCGTTTCGACCATAGAAGCGGTCATTAACTTCTTCACGCCCTTGGCCACATATATGGACGTTTAATTTCCTTTATAATTACATTTACTGTCAATAATAAACAGACCAAAATGTTCACTACAGATTATTCACTACAGAATCCCTCAATAAGAGAAGTAAAATTTTTGTCGATTTAGCCGCACCGGTAATGGTTATTTCCGATGTACCGTTAAAGATCCGAAATGAAAAATAAAAATCATCCCCGAACAGGTTAAAGACAATCGTCGTCGACTCAACAGCAAAGCTCTCTCACCGTCTGCTACGCTCTGATCAATTTCGACCGTGATAAATCGCCGTTGAATGCTCTTAACTTTAACGATCATCGTTCTGAAACAACGCCAATGGCACCGATTACCGGTGACCACCGTCGCGCAGAACGTGTTAACGTTATTCAATGACTTACCGAAACTTTCCGCCGTAAGATAAATTACAATAGACCGCCCCCGGTGCATAAACCATCGCTTCCGGCAAGCATACGAACTGCATCTTAAATAATTCAATAATAATTCGTAAATCGCATGCGAAAATCGTGTAAGAGACGTTCCCCGAAGAGGCGTTCCCGCCGGTCTGTCCAATTATTCACCGAAAAATTTCTCAAAAGCGTTTTCACCCATTCGAATGAAAAATTGATTTCTGAAAGGTTAACGACGTCGTCGTACCGGCTCCGAACGTCGTCCACTTTTCCATCTGCGCGAACTAATATATTTGCGGCAATAAATAACAACGCAGCTCTCTTAGACGGGACTTTCGCGTGTAACCTGGTAAAAACACGGCGACACATCCTGCGGCGATGAGGATGAATTTTTCGCGAATACCGGCCGCATTTCTTCCACGTCTTTCTTTCTCTTTTCTTCGAGAGACATCGGGCCGTGCTCATAAATCGGGCATATCGACGGAGACGCGGAAAATGGCGGCGTCCGATCGAAACGGTAGCAGAGCGCCGCGCGCGCGTTATTCCGTAGTCGAGCGCAACAGAGCCGCGGTTCGAATTCCATCGAAGCTGTGTACGCGACAAGAAAGCCGCCGTATAAATCTAGTGCTCGAACAGTTTTGCAAAAAGAGCAGCCGCTCGTGGCTGGTATCGCTTTTATTCCATATTGCTACGGCGAGCAGGACTAATCGGTGCTCGCCGTCACGTGCCCGCTTAGTGCCGCTTTGAGCGAGCGTATATACAGGATGTCCGAAAAACATTTCAGTTTCCTGGGGTTAATTTAACCCTTTGCACTCCGAACCATTCTGGACGTTGGCTACCAGCTACTCGGCGCCATTTTGTCGCAGAAACGTGCACTTACGAACCCTCATACTAGGTCTACCGGAAAATTCTGTCCGTTTTTGGAATAAAACAAAATTCAAATTTTTATTACCGTCAATAAATTTTATTAAATAATGTAATTGCCATTATTATGAATGATTTCTTGCCAGCGTGAGGGCAATTTGTATATCCCATTTTCGAAAAATGTTTTAAGTTTTGATAAGAAAAATTGTACCAGTGCTTGTTCGATATCTTCTTCATTTTTTAATTTGTTGCCGCTCAAAAAATTTTGTAAGGACAAAAACAAGTGATAGTCGGAAGGTGCTAAGTCCGGGGAATATGGTGGATGCGACAGAATTTCCCAGTAAAGAAACGTATGCTTGTTAGAATATTTAATCCTTTGCACTCCGAACCATTCTGGACGTTAGAAACGTGCATTTACAGACCCTCGTATTATTTAGTACAGTTTTGGAACCAAGTAATGTATTATAATGATATTGGACTTATACGAATTGGTTGACATCGAGAAATGTATATTTGCAAAAAAAATCAATCATTTTGTACAGTGTGATAAACCTTAAAACACTCCCCAATATGCATCGCAGGCTGATTTGTGCACGTTTCACAATAATAAGTTGTTTGACGCCTGCCACCAGGCGTTTTCCTGTCAGAACAAACGATACAATCCCGTTTTCTTTGTCTCACATCGGGAATATGTAGTTTATTATATAATCTATTGTCCGCAGAAGATGAGGATGGACGCGTTCTCGATTCACGAAAATCACCTCTCAACTGGTCAACGAGTGCCTTAAAAATTTCTAATTGGGTTGAAAATTGAAAATTTCTAATTGTTATTATTAACTCGCAAAATGATATTTACCGAAAGAACTTATTCACCAAGAGAAGAATCGCTTTTCCGATTTTCTCACTCGTTAGATCAATCTATACTGCTCGAAGCTTCGAACCAGACTGAGCTCAGCTTTGAAAATCTTTTCCTTCGGTTCTAGACTTGTTTATTTATATTTATAAATCTCACTATACAGTGCGAGGTATGCTCGCGTACCGACCTTTCTTTTACAAATTCTCCTTATCGCTGTTTTCAAGTGGCGCCGAGAAGTGCTCGGACTGTTCTCTTCTGACACAAAACTCGCTGACACTTTTTTATATATCTTAGTAATTTTACTATATTTTAATTTGATTTCTTGTGCCATTTTGAGGGAAAACTTCGTGGAAACATGCGTGTTTCAAAAAGTTGCGCTGAAATAACTTAATTGCCCGTAATCACTAATAAACTTTATCCAGTTAACTGTGATTGACGAGTATACTCGTTATGCGTATAAAGTAGTGACCATTGGCTATTTAAATTGTAATTTTCGAAAAAAAACAAAACATATTCTCAAATTTCAAGAGGTTTATAATATTTTGAGGCCATGGCGGAATAAAACAAGCCAATAAAAAATATAAACAATTTGAGATGAACTCATGCGTCCAGAAACAGCTTACCAGTTCGCATAACGAATTCATTTATGTGCGATGATAATGTTTTTCAGATGTTAGCCTAAAAGGGGCAAAGGCAAAAGTCAAAAAGTTGATTTATAATAGGGTTCCTTCAGGTATGGTCAGTATGTATAATATTTAGTTTTTATTGCGTTTTTAGTTTAATATGTATGTAATAGATGTGTATGTTAACCAAATACGTAAATATTACTAATAAAATTATCAATTTTCTAAAATAAACCCATCTTTTTGATCCGATATCTTACCAGCACAACTTACTCTGAGATTGACGAGTATACTCGTCATGGCTCGATTCTGGCGACACAAAACAATGTGCGCTCTCAAACGAGGGCGCCACAGTTAACTGATTAATATCCCATTAGAGAGGACATCCGAGTGATTTGCTAGAATTACGATGTCAAAGGGTTAAGAAAGGTTTCCCTTTACCAATTTGCAATTTGACGCTTCGTTTTTGAGTTATCAAGGAAATACGTGAACCAATCAGAGCGCGGCTACAGGCGATGTTTTTCGACTTGGCCAACGACAACGCCGCACTCGGTGAGATCTGCAATCGAACCTGTTCGTTATAAGTGTACTCTGATTGGTCGGTATTTTTCGTTAATAAATCGAAAATGAAGCCGCGTATGATATTTTCGTAAAGGAAAAAGTATCGTAGAATATAGCCAGGAATCCTTTTCAAGGAGCTCGAAGACTTTTTGAACACCCTGTATATTCGCGGCCGGACTGTACCGGTGTGTCTGACGTTTCTCGGCTCCTTTTGCCACTTCACCGCTACCGATCCTCGTTTCCTGTGATTTCTTGCCACTTTCTTAACCAATCGGCTCGGCCAGACGCCGCCGTATAACGTCGTGACTCACCTGAACCTAGTTCCCGAGCACGAGCACGGGATTATTACGTTGCCGGACTTTACGTAATTGTTCGCCTTTGTGCAGCAATTTAAAGCGGTATCCTGGTTTCTCATGTTCGAAAAACTGATTCTTTTTTCTCTCTTTCTCTCTTTCTCGTTCTTTCTCTCTTGCTTTCTCTTTAACTTGCTTGGACCACGAGCAGAGGTCCAACTTTGGCGATTTTTGAGAAGGATGAACTTGATCTGTACCTTTTGTCGAAGAATCGAATTATTTCGCGAAGAATTCAGGGAATTTGGTTGGTGACGAGTTTTTTGAAACGGTGCGAAGGTATCCTGTGTATGTCACCCTATGCAATATCGTTAGGTCTATAGAGGTCACTAGGTAGGTCTTATTTACAAATTGCGATGTCCTAAGGACGTATTGTGCCGACGTTCTTAGAACGTTTTCTGGACGTGTATGTTGTGGACGAGATTGTGCTACATCGTAGTAAATGTGATTGTAATTTGATTATGTTAATCAGAAGAATTTAATAAATACTTTGCTGAACGATTTATTGAAATGTAGCTGAGAACAAACAAGTTCTATTGCCTAAATATTTTTTCACGTTCCACAGACTACCTGATATAATCGATGTTCTACTACATTGTAGATTAAACAAGTGGATATGGTTCTAATTTGATATTGTTCGTCGGAAAAATTTAAGGTATATGTTGCTAAAAGCTACATTAAAAAACAGCTAAGAACGAACGAGTTCTGTTACTTGAATGTTTGTTGTTCCATCGACAAGTTCAGAAAATGGATGTTCTACTATATCGTTGACTATTTCTACTGTATCGTCCGAGATTATGTCTATTATCACTTTAATTTAAAAAGAAACCGATTACTATTGCTTTGCCAATAAATTGACATTAATTTTTAGATTGTTCGTGAACGTCGGAACAGTTCTCTTCAAAATATATACTATACAGACTTCCGGTGGCTGATATAACGCAGCCACGTGTGCTGCATCATTTTTAAAAACACGTTTTCATTCATACTTTTCAATCCGAAAGTTTCCAACGTTTTTAGGGCACGCGTGTCCCAATACTGCATGTACGACCAAAAAATAATTATTTATTGCTGTATTTACAAACATAAATTTCCACTTAACTAGCAAGTTTATGCGATAAATTTTTTAATGAAACGGATTTATCGGTTTCGACCAGTCTGCAGACGCAGAAGTCGTACGAAGTGTAACTCCGGAAGCTGCGATGCAAAGAAATAACGGAAACGCAAGAATATCCTTCCCCCTTTTATGTCGTAAAATGTTGATTTATTTCTCGCTGGGGTAGTACATATAATTAATTCACGGTGTTTCGAGGAAACGTTATAGCGAGGAAAAAATTTAACAGCCCGACGGAAGACTCCGGAGGAGATGACTATTATGTTTCTTCACAGGATAAAGTCTCGGCATCTTTCTTTCGAGGCTCAAGAACCGTAATAATTTACGTCACGCTTTGTGCCGCGTTAAACGCTCGAACCAGACCATTGGCGAGAAATTATTCGAAAGACGGTAAAACCAATTAAGTCGTGGTAAAATATTTTACACTATACTAGATCGTTCAATAAACTACTCGGCTAAATATTATTTACGCTGTGAACTGAATGTATTTCAACGTGTTGTAAAACGTGAAATATATCAGAATACGAAATCTGCATTTTATCGACTTCAATATCTAGCTACGATTTTATAAATAAAAATTGTTAGTACTGATATTCATCTTTATATTAACTCTTTCTTTCTGTACTGTTTGTAAACTTTAGTATTAAAATGTGAGCGAAAATAAAAAGACATCGTGTACTTTATGATATTATATTTAAACTTTATAAATTACACGTTGCTAAAATTAGAAAATTGAAAAATTAATGTTTAGGAGATAATACTCTGTAAAATATATTTATGCTGTGAACTGAAAATATTTCAGTATGTTGTAAATAGTCAAATATATTAAAATACGAAATGTACACTTTATCAACTTCAATATCTAGCTACGATTTTATAAATAAAAATTATCAACACTGATACTCATCTTCATATTAACTCTATCATTATTTACTGTCTCTAAACTTTAGCATTAAAATGAGAACGAAAATAAAGATCATCATGTACTTTGTAATATTATATTTACACTTTATAAATTACTCGTTGCTAAAATTAGAAAATTGAAAAATTAATGTTCAGAAGATAAATACTATACAAGATTATTTAAAAAACTATTCAGCAAAATATATTCGCACTGTGAACTGAACATATTTCAACATATTGTAAAAGTGAAATATATTAAAATAGAAAATATGCATTTTATCGACTAGAATATCCAGCTACGATTTTATAAATAAAAATGATCAACACTGATACTCATTTTCATATTAATTCGTTCATTATATGCTGTCTCTAAACCATACGTGGAACTTTAGCATTAAAATATTAGCGAATATCAAAATCATCGTATACATTGTACAATACTTGCACTTTAGAAATTACATTAACTCCTGCATTTATGCTCCCTCCAACTCCATGAAATACAATAAAGAATTCATATTATCAAAACATGATGGCACTCTCGGATTAGTCTCCCTGCAATGAATCCTTTGATCGACGGAAGATACTTTCCCCGAATTGAAATTTCAAAAAATAAACTATGAAAACGTGCAGTTACATAAAGATCCACAGGCTGGCGAACACACGCTCGACTGTTTAAATTAATTTAATTCGATAACGCGAAAACACCTGAAGCGTACAAACACCGCAGGTAAATAATTTCACATTGCCGTTTCCGAAAAACGAGCGCGGAAATTACATAAAGCCGCGTTTAAAGGAACTTTACGATTTCCCTCGCGAAGATTGATGCCGGTCTGTTACAATTCCCGTTTAAAGCGATTTATCTTCTGCAATGTTAATACTTAATGCCGCGCACTTTTTTAAAGTCAAAGATTATCTACATCGGCTTTTACTTAATAAACATCTCGCGATAAATTCACCGTGTGTATTCTGTCTTTTAAATCACTCGCAGAGTAAACACGTCAACGGCTGTAACGAACGGGAAGAGCGTTCGAGATAAGGAGAAAGTGAAAGAATAATCGCGAAACTATATCTGACAACCCCGGTGAACAGCCAGTAGCAAATACCAGATAATGATGTTGCCCATTATCGTGTTCATAATTGCAAAAAAAAAAAAAAAGAAGGATCACGACGATTTTTATTGAACAACCGTCACCGAAGATACGGCAGGAAAAAGAGCAGAGCGAAGGGGATATAGACCTCGCGAAAAGATTGGCACAGCTGACATCGTGGAAAGATAAAATAAAATATCGAAGCATTAAAACCATGCCTCGTTCTGCTGCGCTTTTAATACTTCTTTTCTTGCGCGTGTCGCCTTCCCTAATGCTCCATCGACGGATATACGCAGTCGTGATCGCGAGGAGAACAAGCTGCTTGCAAAAGAATTTTAGAAAAAAAGAAATTTGAAGACATCGTAGAAAATCGAGGAACGATACAATCTTATTGAATATCGAATTTGTTACTGAATTCTATTCGAACTTTTTACGTAAACTGGAAATAATGTATTTTCCCTTTAGTTAGTATATACTTCTTCATTTTTATGTACATACTTGTGTATGTTAAAGTCACTATATTTATCTTAACATTAAGCAGTGGCATATAAACTATTTGATAGAACGATTTGAAGAAAGAAATTTATCTTTTACATTGTCATTCAATGAATATAGAAATAATTGCAATGAATGCCTAATTATGTTACACGATTTCAATTCAATTCTGACATAGCTTATTTTTCTCTTCCCATTGTATGTTTTATAAGTTCATGCAATATTTATGCAGTACTTAAATTTTGGAGAACGCAAATGGGAACTATTACTTGCAAATACAATTTAATTTGAATTGATTTTTTAGTTTTAGATTTTTTTAATTTGATTTAATTAATTTGCACAAACAATTTGCTACTATAAATAGCAAAAATTATCCACGGAGTACTGCGTAATTATTTAGAATTTATTTCACACGTATAGAATTGTAATTATAAGCGCTGCATCAAGTAAAATTCCGTTTTTACATTAAAAAATAATTTCCATGTTTGATTTACAATCGAGCGAACACGGCCGGTAAAAAGAGTGTTAATCTAAAAACCAAGGGGCACGGTGGTAAATAAATGTCCGAAGAAATAAAAGAGGAATTCTGCAACCTGTTGGCCGTATGCAAATCTTGATTACCGTTGGCTCGTTAGTTTATAGTTGGCGTGTTAACTATAAAACGTCCCGGCCATCTAAAAGAGCACACTGCGAAAATAAGCAACCCCTGGAGGTAGGCAAACGGCGCCACCATCTGATCCCTTTCTGCTTGGCCAGACATCCTAATAGCGCGGTAGCCGACCATAAAACGCCCCAAAAGTCGTAACAAGGCTCAAGATCTTCAACAGACGGAACGAAGAGGCAGGACGAGGACTACTCACGTGCAGTGACAGGTCAATAAACAGGCGCTGCTGAATTTTAAATCACTGTCGCTACTCTCATTTAGAACATGCGTCCGTACAAGCTTTCGTAACTGCAGCTGAACCGAGGCGTTAACCCTTTGCAATGCAGCTTATTTCCTCTTTTCCACTTCGCAATTTACTACGGAACGATATAATTCAACCATAGCTCCTTATTAGGATATACTGGAGTGTAATTCGATATTTTAGAATACTCTAAGATAGACTACGATACATTAACATATACAAGAATATACTAAAATATACTAGAATGGGCTAGAATACGCTGCAATCTGCAAGAATATACTAGAACGTACTACAATATATTAGAATATACTAGAATGAACTAGAATGTGCTAGAATACACTACAATCTACAAGTACATACTACAACATACTGCAATATATTAAAATGTTCTACAATATACTAGAATGTACTAGAATAGATTAGAATTCATTAAAATATACTAGAATGTAATATATTATGTTAAGATATCATAGAATATGTTAGAATATAGTACAATACACTAAAAAATGTACAAGGATACTCTGGAATATACTGTAATATACATGAATATACCAGAATATACCTAGAATACCTGCACTATACTAAAATGTACTAGAATACACTACAATGTCCAAGTATATAGTACAATACACTATAATGTACTTGAATACACTAGAATATACTAAAACATACTAAAATGTACTAGGATATACTAAAATGTACAATAATATACATGAATATACTAGAATATACCTAGAACATACTGCAATACACTAAAATGTACTAGAATATACTGGAAAATACTACAATGTCCAAGAATATAGTCCAATTCACTAGAATATACTTGGATATACTTGAACATGTTATAATATACTAAAATGTACTTGGATATACTAGAAAATGTTATAATATACTAAAATGTACTTGAATATACTAGGACATGTTATAATATAGTAAAATGTACTACAATATACATGAACATACCAGAATATACTTAGAATAGACTGCAATATACTAAAATGTACTAGTATATATTTATGGGCATTTACATCTATCATTGTTTATGGCTTTACTATGCGTCGCCCGGTTTCGAGATATACCGGGTATTCTTAAGTTATGAATGCGGATGCTCGGTAAATCAGCTATAACGAATGGAATAAGTTGATCGGTTTGAAGTGAACAGTTGTCGGTTATTCGTTGCAAGTCTGTTGTCAAGATAAAAGGCTTCCTTCTGCTCGACAATTTAAACAGTCTTACAAAGTAACATTTATGGGTATCAATGTTGCGAAGAATTTGCATATCATCGGAGCTTGTTTCTCGTTCTTAAGTGTTCAAGTAGCAATCTTAAACGATCGCTGCAAACGTGGGCGAGTCGAAATCGACTTGTTTACATTTACATATCGCCCGTTTCATTCCCTGATTGTTACAATTATAAAAAACATTATCGTCTTCGGAAATAAATAAACGTACGCGAGTGAAAGAAACACCATAAATTTTGTCGGCGCGTGTTAAGCCAAAGCGTTCGAATTTCTCAGGAGCATGATTGAAACGAACCGAAGATAAATAAATCACTAGACACTGTTCCGACAGACTTTTACGAGCAAC
This sequence comes from Agapostemon virescens, assembly GCA_028453745.1. Classification (NCBI taxonomy): domain Eukaryota; kingdom Metazoa; phylum Arthropoda; class Insecta; order Hymenoptera; family Halictidae; genus Agapostemon; species Agapostemon virescens. The sequence goes on from CM052092.1 coordinate 8,454,117, forward strand.
TGGATGCATTAATACGACACGTCCAATATAAACTGATTGTTGCAACAATGCTCGATATAACAAAGTAATTTATAACGGAGCCTCGTGAAAGCAACATTGCTTCGACCTGTCGTGGCGATCATTTAACCCTTTCGCTTCGAGAGCCGCTTATAAGAGGCGCGCACAAAATGTCCTGCGAGCATACAAACGATGCATCAGTCAATAATAACAACGACGTAATTATACTCATTATATTGTAGCAAAGATTGTTTTATTTAGTAAAATTGTTATTTAATACCTAGGAAAACGTATATACAGCAACAACGCATATTGCACTTATTCACGGCGCGCGATTCCGTTCAGCGACAGTATTGCGGCGGACTGGACAGCCGAAAGGAAAGGGTTAAGAAGTACCCCTCACATTGCGGCTAGTGTTTCAGGGGACCCCAGCAAGCTACATTTTATCAACCCCATTTTTACCATTTTCGCCATTTTGAACACCCCAAAAATTTCAATGTCGTGCCACGGCCGTAATTTCATTCCTATCGAGCTAAAATTTGGTATATACACTGCCCACACGTCCACTTGCTTGTAGCCAGACATAGAAAAGAATGTGGCAAACTGAGTTTTTCGACCGATATCTAACCCTCTCAGAAAATATCAGTTTGGGGGTTGGCGGATTTCCCCGATTTGTACATTTTTCGTAATTCCATTCCGATCGACCTGAAAATTGCTATGCACTCTGCCTACGCGTCTAGTAGCTTGTAGGAAAATGTACAAAAGAATCGGGGACCTAAAAATTTTTCCCCAATTTTTCACGATTTTCGACAGGGGGGGGGGGGGTTCGTCCCTTCAGTATTTGGCAATATTTGACAATCTTTTGAAGGCATGCCCCGGCCGTTCTATTCCGCATATTCTGACGGTACTTATGAGGGCCCGAAAACTGCTGCGCAGTGGCGCGATTATAAATAAAAACATGATTTCACCACAAACTTTCATTCAGATTTCAGAATAATTGATTACTCATAGGTACTCCTAATGATAGCGATAATCGAAACAGCAATAATTAAAATTATGGAGGAATGATAGGACACGACATTGTCATAGGTCAGTAACGTATTCGAAGTTCCATACTTCCTAGCTCCTCCTACGAGAGTTCGTCGAGTGCTGCTCGGCGGCGCGAGAAAAGGCAACACGAAGAAAAGAGAAGCCACGTTCCGTACACGTTCCGTGCACACGCCTCGGCGCGATGCCTAGATTACAATTACGAGGAGCGTCGGCTCGGATAGATGAGCAACGCGAACACGTCGATGAAGGGCGGGGGGTGCTTGCTTGTCGAGCAACGACCACGGGGGGAAAAAGGAAAGAGAATCGAGCTCGAAAGAGGAACGGGGAGAAGGAAAAATGGGGAGAGAAGTGGTAAAGCGGTGGAGCGTATAATACTCGAATCGGCATGTCGTACACGTACACCTACACGGGCTTCTTATAAATACACAAGACAGTGCGTGGCGCACTTGAGAGAAGGTGCGTAAGTCCGCATCTGCCCGAGATTCTCACGCGCGACGCATCTGTCTCGAGTTCCCACGAGGACGGGCTCGAGGAGAAGCCGTGGAGAGCCAGGAGCTTCTCGGCAGTCGAGAAAGTTTCGTCCGGCATCACCACGTGCGTCCACGTGGCCAACCCTGCTCAGATTCGCCACTGTCTTTCCTGTCGCTATCTCCGCCGATCGCTCTCGCCACGGATTAGGGAATCGACCTATCCCGGAATATATCCTTGAATCGAAACGATTCCGTGCTCCCCATTTTTCTTTTTCTTTTTTTCTTCCTTTTTCTTTTTTCTTTTTTGCTCACCGAAGCCTGATGATACGTTCCGCCAGCCACCCTTCTTAGAACGCACGGATTCGGTCATACCACTTATCGGACCCATTAGGCGTGGCTCGCTAAACGTTAACGCTCGTGTACCAACGCTAATGTTTATTAACGCCAAGACCGACTGTGCTTCGACAGGTAGAACCGTCGGCCATTAACCTAGACTAATGTACGCTGCTTTGTGATAATGATATGCTTGGAATTATTCAAATTTTGCTGAATTTTTATTTTTGCAATTGAACGTTCGGCTCTTTCAGAGTGGAGTTAAAAGTACGCTCGGTTAAATTGTGTGTATTTTAGAAGCTGCACATTAAACTAATGTACGCTGCTTTGTGATAATAGCAAGGTTGGAATTATTCAAATTTTG
>CM052092.1:8463331-8480801 GCA_028453745.1 Agapostemon virescens
TTCGGTCTGGCGAAACTGGCGAATATGGGAAAATGGGGTTGATAAAACGAACCATCCTGCAGTCCCCTGAAATGCTAGCCTAAATTTGGGGTGCTCTTCTTAAAGAGGAAGGTTCAAGGAAGATTTTCCCGTTGGGTTCATGTCAATAGCTCTAATCGTTTGGCCAGGAGATGCCTTCAAAGATTGCCAAATATTGCGAAACGCTGAAGGGACGACTCATGACCTGTCTAAAATCGCGAAAAAATGGGGAAAAATCATAGGTCTCCGATTCTTTTGTACTGTTGGCTACACGTTTCTAGATGCGTAGGCAGAGTGTATGGCAATTTTTAGGTCGATCGGAATCGAATTGCAGCTGTGGCGCGACTTTGAAATCTCGAGGCGATCAATGGCGAAAATGGGAAAAATTGGGGTTGATAAAAGATAGCTTCCTGAAGTCCCCTGAAACACTACCCTAGATTTTGAGAGTTCTGCTTAACACGTTAAGCGCATTATGTTACTCGACTGTTTATTTTCTGATTCGTCTATCGGCGAGCGGCCCGGCAAGGCCCGCCTCTGGGCTAACCGTGGCTTGAACGGAACGGCACAGAAATTCGGCGTGGCGCTTAACGTGTTAAAAACAGATATTGTAGGGTAAGGGGTTAAAATAACAGTGACTAGACTTTCTATATCCTCCGCAGAATGACATACAGAAAATCCAAATTTGTAGTTACTGTTTGCCTAGCTATTCTGTAATGACCGTATACCTTCGATAATTAAAATAAAATGTTATTTCCATTTGCAGAAAATTAAGGAAACAAATGTTTAGAAGATCCAGTTCGAAATCTTGATCACAAGTCTGACTCGTTGTTGTAGGGCAAGGGGTGAACAATCGCCATGTGCTAATGCGCACAGGCTGCGAGTAACAAGTCAATAATTCGAGCGTGCAAAAATTTGCATGTGCGTGCAAGCGCACCGACGAGATATTATTCCCTTTTCCCAGCGTGACCCTAACGGTCTTCTCCCCCTGTGAACACAAAAGGTTTGCCTCTAGGAGAGGGTTGTCGTAAATGGATCCCCGACGAGAGAAGACGACTACCTGTTGAACGAGCCGTGGGTGCACCGTTCGCACCACACACGTGCACTGCGGTTCCGGCTTGCAATTTTCTCCGGGACACCTGCATGGCACCCCCTGGAATGCAAAAGACTTTTCGCAAGGCTGAATTCGCCGACGAATGGCGAATACACGTGGCGTTTACGGGAACGATTCTTGCTCGACAGCTTGCGCGGGAAAACATCGCGTGACGGCCCTGGGACAACTCGGCAATATGCAATGAAATCAAGAATTTCACCCCTTTCGAACAAAATTCCCCCCGCACGTACCGACATCGATCTACCATCTCGTTTTATCGCGTCTGAAGCATAATGCGCTGTGTGCAAAACAAAATGGAGAACGTTGAACGATAATATGCACCTGTTATGCCACGCCATGCGATGAGACCATTGTTAACCCCTTGGCCTACGACTTATTTTATAATTACAGTGATTGGCTTTCTTTGTCCTCCGTAAAACGACAGAAAGAAAAGAAAAATATGGAATATGTGATAGCCTACCCAAAAAGACCCCTTTCTGCCAAGTTTCGGCCCCATATCTCATCTGTAAGGGTAGTTTTTGAGAAAAATCGAAAAACCAGTTCTTAGCCCATTTTCTCTCTACACGTTTCCGGGGCCCACATATTTTTCAGCGCTCCACAAAATATTTATACAATGCATATATGCACCTTTTTAATTCACATAAGCAAAGAGTTGTTCCCTAACAAATTAAAACACGTAATAAACAAATAACAGAATATTGTGCGACGATAAAACATTTTATAAGGTACGATACACGATCGGACACAGACTTTCTACTTTTTAGGAATTCTAACATTCATTTATTTTGTTAACCAATAGTTATAAAATACACAGGGTTTCGTTGCCCTAGTAACAAGAAAATTTGTTTGTAATTCCTTATGTTGTCTATTACATCGAAAAAAATCATTGAAACAAGATATCTTGTCAGCCTGCCATAAATTCGGCTTGCTGTATGCGAGATTACTATTTATTAACCTGTTAACCAGGGAATAAACTTTTGTTCGACTCGTTTCACGATGGAGACTTTTTTCTTTTTTTAATACTTATTTTTTATATATAATTGTAAATTTATATAATTGTCTTACTTGAATAAGAACTACATAAAATGTAATGTGCTCAAAATATTACGGCAAATTTCCATGACGAAAAATGTCGTCATGATCATTCTAGTAGTAGTTCGTGTATGACGAAATATTTCGTCATACCTAGTTAACAGGTTAATATTGTATTAATATTTATAGTTCCATGGCTTGCAATACCAAACAGTCGATAGAACAAATATTCCATTGCTATTCGCGCAATAGAAAATCTGTCTCGTTACAGTATGTTCGTATCAGTTAATCCTTTGGCCTTTCCCGGTTTAGGGTGCCCTGGTCTCGCTGACCAGGAAGAGGGTTACAAGGAGGGAGGATGAAAGATAGGAATTTCCCTATGGTTATTGTTAAATCGTTGAATCCCGAAAATGCGGAAACGGTCGGTTCATTCAATTTCGTGTCCAGCTCGTGCGTTACACGCTTCCCCTGAAAGACTTCCTGAACGGAGGGTGCTTTTAATTTCTATGGGCTCGAAGCTTTCTAGCTCCCACCCTCGTGGTATGTATAGGGGTAAATTCTTCTGGTATACGTTTCAATGGCACGGAAAGTGTGGGAACGTAGCCGCACAAGAAACGGGCCGAGGAACACCCGTATGGGATCCTGTTACGTTTATGGGAGGCTCGTGCTAAGAAGCCGCATTGACGTCAAACGAGGAAGCCGCGATTTCGAGGGAATACATTGGCACCAACTGTGGCCAATAGAATGGAAAATGTGAACAACACTTTGTAATTGTCGCGAAAATTATGTCTCTTTAATACTTTCACTGCCATGTCACCCATATATGACTGACAGAATTACTTGTCCATGTTTAAAAATCAATTTGTGATTTGACTTAGGAAACTTTCATCCTACATGAATTATTTCACCTTATGTAGGTGGAGTTTTTTTGCCGTTACTCGTCCTTGCAACCGTTAAATTTTTACCTATTTGTTAGAAACAAAGATAGCGATATTAAAATTGTTTTAAAAAAGTCTCTTCTTTAAAATCATGACGATACCTTCAAATATTTTAACAATGATAATTTTTCAAAGCGAAATTACAAAGCTATCGACATTATAAAATTAATCCGTACTGTTAAGGACTCGAATAAGATTCAGATAGAAATGAGACGAACGCTATGAACAATTGCAGCAGTTTACGCGCTGCATTCGGAGAAAGGATGAAACAGTAAATGTTTATAAAACGTCGCATTAGTGTCGCTTTGCAATTTATTTAATATTTAATATTAATTGGCGGTGGTTTCGCTTGACATTTATTTAATAATCTCCTTCATGAGATTATTATCACGGATTCAAACGGAAGCAGTTGAACGACCATGAAATGCACATTTCCCGAGCCGCTAATGAGTCTGAAAACAGTAATACAGGCAGCCACTCTGTGTAAAAGAGGCACATTCGCCGCATACAAGTGGCTCGAAAGCATCCTAATTAGGCAATGAAAGGACTCTTTGTGGTCCTCGAAAGAGAGTGTCTAAAAGCCGCCGATAACACGTGCGTCAAGCTTTCAGGCGAGACGTATGTATGCGTCAGAGGCTCTTCCGACCGTTTTACACGACGCAAATGAAGAATTATGAACGTGTCGATCGTGGGATCCCATGCAAGTCCCTTTGTCGGCGCCGAAAAGTCGGGCCTTTTTTTCCTTGCAATTTTGTACCTTCGATATATTCGAGGAATTAGCGGAATTATCCTCGAAATAAAATAAATAGAACACCTCGGATTCTTTCGCAAATTACGGGAGACTGCGAAACACATTTTTGCACACAATACGACTCGAAATCGACGAACACGAGAACTGTGGATCTTTATGTAAAATAAAAATATTCTGCATCGATTGCACGAGGTTGGGTCCGAGGACCCAAACGAAAGTTTGTTTCTTTCTTCGCTCGTTTAAATTAGTTCACAACAAGAATTAGTAAGTGAAGCACGAAGCAGTGAAAATGTTAGACGACTTTAAGAATAGGATTATATTTGTTGTGACTCAGTTGTGGCTTCTTAAAATTATTAATTAAGGAAACGAATATTTACGCAGCTCTTGCTTCTTGCGATTGACAAACAAATCTGTCAATCGAAGAAAATTTGTTCCTTTCTTCAGGCATACGAATAAATTGATGATAACTAAACTGTGAATTGTATGCAATTGTGACAAGAATTAGTAGATGAAGCACGAGGCAGTGAAAATGTCATACGTTTTTAAAATTGGTATTCTATTTGAGGTAATTCAGTTGTGACGTTGAATCACGAAAAATTTGTGACAACGAAAAATTTAGTTCCCCGATTATATTCTAAGTCTGGCTACAAGTAACTGAACGCATAGGAAAGGTGTACTTCAATTCCTGGGTCCATTGGAAGCGAATTGCGGCCGTGGCGTGACTTTGAAATTTTGAAGCTGGTGAAAATCGCGAAAATGGGAAAAATGGGTCTGATAAAATGAAGCGTCCTGAAGTCCCCTGAAACGCTAGCCTAGAAAATGAGGGCTCTTCTTAAAGAGGAAGGTTTGAGGAAGATTTTCCCGTTGGAATCATGTCGATAGCTCTAATAGTTTGGTCGGGGCACGCCTTCAAAGATTCCCAAATAATGCTAAATATTGAAGGGACGTACCCCCCCGCCCCTGTCGAAAATCGTGAAAAGTTGGGGAAAAATTTTTAGGTCCCCGATTCTTTTGTAAATTTTTCTACGACTTGTAAAAATTATTAATTGAAAAATTAGGTATTTACACAATTCGTGTTTTCTATAATCTATATAGAAATTCTTCATCTTGCATAAACATCTGTATAATCTGTTGAAACGCATAGACACGCTCGCATTCCTTTTACCTTTTTTACATTTCAGCTTATTCCTTTTTTGTTATAAGTACGCAAAATTGCCAATGCACTCGATAAGATATTTCTACGCAAAGTTCAAAATAAAATTGACTATACGTTGGCCACTGTCAAAAATGTGACAAGCAGTTATACGTGCACACGAACGGTGATAATGAGAGTGTCGCGGCAGTGGTCAATGGGGCCAACAAGCGGAACACGTCGCATACCGTGGGGCAAGTCTCCGATTGCATCGGGAATAATTAGTCCCGATCCGATGTAAACGAACCGAAGCAATTAATCAACGTGGCGTCTGTCCACGACCGCGCGAGTCCGATCGCACGTTACATTCTGATCGAAAGATTTTGCTTTCCTTACTATGCCCTCCTCATCACGCTAACTGGAAACCACTTTATTTTGATAAGCTCGCTTTACACGGCGTCAACTTCTACATGCCCATTCGTATCTAACGTTCAAACACGTCGAAATGAAATGCACGTAAACGGTCGTCATTGCAGGATTTGCAAAATCAAAACACAGTGACAAGATTAAAACCATTTACAAATGCTTTATTTTCCATTCATTAGAGTCGTCGCGGGATTGAATTAATTTCTGACTGCTATTTGTTGCGATATATTATAATTGTCATCAAACTTTCCATCGACAGACACTTTGTGCAACAATATTTATGTTAAAGTAGACGGCAGATCAAAGAAACATCACCTACGTATTTCCTTCTTCAATCAGATTTGTAAAATTAATGGTTTAAGGCTCTTCGACCTTTTCGATCCCTTCGTCTTTTGAGATCACAGATACTCTTTCATGTCCTGAAGGCATACGATCCACAGTCTAGAAGAAGATACGTTCAAGTATCGCTCGTGACTAGATTGTGAATCCTTGTGGAAATCAAAAATTGTCTAGGTTAATCGCAAAATACAAAAATTATGTATGTACTTTACTTGTATGTATTTTACTTGCATAACAAATAGAATTGTACACAGAACGTCCTCTTCGTTGAATAACCCAAGGCAGTTACCGTATATTAAGCTATCCGTTCGAAGGTACAAAATATTTTTAAAAATCCTGTCCTTCGCAATTAACAAAATGTAAAATTCATCGAAGAAGTTTCTTTTATCTCCATACCGCAAACCTAGAAACATCCTCAAGTACGTTTAACTTGCGCAACAAACATAATCGTACACAGAACGTGTACGATTCATCTTCGTTGAATATCACAAGACATCCACCGTAAATTAAACTACCATTCAAAGGTAAAAAATATTTATAAAACCCCTATCCTCTCTCTCAATTTAACAAACCATAAAACCCATCGAAGAAGTTTCCATCACCTGAATTTTCTGCCGTTACCTCCGCAACGTAAATCTAGAAAGATCCCCAATTACGTTTAACATTACGCAACAAACATAATCGTTCGGAGACCGGAGGAGTTTTATAACTTAAGGAACCGTGAAATCCGGGTCAAGGTTTGCTCGTTCGAAATTGAGACGCATACACACCATCGAGATCATGCGCGGAAGCGGCGTTGCGAATTTCGCCGAGGATATCGGTATCTTTGAAAAGCTCATTCTCAAAAGTTCTCTCGCTGCTACATCGTCCGCATTAATCCCCGTCACCGGCAGGCAATATTTTACGGGAAATATCGGTGTGTTTTAATCAAACGCGAGGGATCAAACCGTTCAATTGATCGCGACGTGGTTTGGCGTAATCAATTACTCCGGTGAGCGTGGGGCCCGCTCGTTAAAAAAGAAACTCGGAGAGTTCCGTGAAACGAAATCCGCCGTATTGGGCCCGAGTAAAAATCGTTATTTACAATTTGAAGTGTACACGAATGTGAAAGCGACGTACAGAGGCGGGTGCAAATCGATGGGGAGCATCTTAACGATTTGTAAGGCTCGTACATCGGTATCGGATGCCGATCACCATGCAAGTAGAATCGGCATGGCGAGGCTGATAAGAATCGTGAGGATGTTCTGATTTCACATGCGCCGGTGCCGTTTCCATTCCGATACAGAAAGATCGGGCCGGGCCCATGACTCCTTTCAATTAGCGACCCTCGTCCGCGATAATCGAATCGCTCTACTTTTTCGAAATCATCTCGTCTCTCGAGGCGTTTTTCGTCGGCAACATCCATTCGGATATCGGACCCGTACACTTTCTTTCCGCTCCGAAAAGAATCGGCCAATCACGGCTCGTTCGCTTCACAATGTCCAATGAACATTTCGTTAATTAATAACTCCGATCGATTCCGTCCGAATATCGCATAATTAATCTAAGCTCGTCGATTATAACGACACTCGTTTTAACGAGTAGATATGCCAGAACGCATTCCCCGCGCAATTACTTCGTTCATTTTACTGTAAATGAGAAATTGGTATGTCCACCTAATTGCGAGCCCCTGAAAACAATTACTGTGTCTTTCGGCCCGGGGCGAATGTACATGGTGTGACGAAAAAATTGAATGCACAAACCATCACAGGTGAATTTTACAATCTCTGAAATTCTAAATTGACTACGATCGAATTTTTGAAAATAATTTTTCAAGTGTCGTGTTCTATCGGTCGAGAAGTCATTTTGGAAATTTTACCTTTGAAAAGTTGGTCAAGGGGAGTTTTAAACGAACATTTTTTAACGGATGTTCGCCGATTGCGAAGCATAGAATTTTTTCACACCTTGTACGGTAAGATATCAAATTGTGACAAGAATTAGTGGATGAAGCACTAAGCAGTGAAATTGTCGGAAGATTTCAAAAATACATTTATGTTAGCTGCACCTTATTAAAATCATTAATTGAAGAATTTTATATTTACACAATTCGTATTTTCTATAATCGATGTAGAAATTCTTAATTCTGCATAAACATCTATAATCTGTTGAAATGCATAGACACGCTTGCACTAATTTTGCCTTTTTACTTTTTTACATTTCAGCTTATTCATCTTTATTATAAGTGGAAATTATAAGGGGAATTTTAAACGAACGTTTTTTAACGGATGTTTGCCCATAGCGAAGCATAGAATTTTTTCACACCCTGTATGGTGAGCTATCAAACGACTTAAATCGTTTTATTCATAATTAGAAGCATTGATTTACTAAGTGACGTGTGAAAATATTTGGAAATACTGCAATTGCACTTTTAAAAATTTCTTTATTTGTACTCGTAATGAACATTTCTTAATTTATTAAAATTTATTAAATTTAAAAATGTATTTAAGAGCTTTTTGTGTAAAGCGAGACAGTATTTACAGCAGATAAATATATTATAAAGACAACAAGTTAAAAATACAAGGATGAAAATGAATATTATAATAGCATTACCGCGGTATTGCAAGAGTCGAAACGTTCCTCGTTAATGTATACAATTTTATGATTGTAAATATTACAATACTTGTAACATTCGTTAACGAATAAAATACTCTTACGCTCCGATTCTTATTAAAAAGAATATGGGTCGACGATGCTCTTCCATCCGTTAGGATCGATTTTATTACTCGCTGCAGTCGTCGTTATTTTTCCTTATTAACGTTTCTGTCGTTTCGATAACTATTAAACGAAATACATTTTACCTCGCAAAGGAATTCTCGATTACGAAAACATCGTACACGGATTTATTTCTTCTTTGTCAAAGTAAATGGCAATTTATCCGGGCAGTTTACGTTCGAATTGAAAATTAAAGAACAAACTCTGTGTTTAATATAACCGGTTGCGTTTTTTCAGAGGTCCATAAAATTCAAACTGGATTTCCGTTTCGATAATTTTATCATTCGTGCTAATCGATAAATTAAATTTCACCGTGCGTATATTTCAATAATATTTCATTTTATGCGATTAGTCTGGCCTGGATTATTGCTCTGTGACTAAACTAGATGACATTATGCTCGAACAATGCGAAAGTTATTCGTAAAGCGAACGATATTAATTAATATTAATTAGGATAAGGGATCGTCTACTTTATAGTGGATTAACTCTTTGCGACACGAGGTTCGCATATTCAGTCTTTAGTGTTGCAAAAATTGTAATTTAATTATTGTGTTAACACAAGATTGGTATTTTATTTTCATTGAGAACTTTAAAGTTTAATACAAAATTCAGCTGCCTAGAGAAAATATTACCAATATTTTCAAAAATCAAATTTCAAATTTTCAAATGTTTTCATTAAACAATTATTAGACACAAAGAAACATTAAATCGCAGTTGCTGCTTTAAACGCCTAGCAGTAAGCGATGAAGGAATACTGTCTATACGATGTAAGTGGCACATTGGTCCCGAATTCTGCGCATTTATTGAGACATCACTGAAATTTACTAAAACTTGAAACTACACACAATTTAAAAGAGCAAATAATTTAATAAAAATGCTGTACGAAAGGTTCAATACTTAATCTAAGATATTTTCACTATTATCAGCGACAAAATAAATTAACTTTGTCGTTACCTTTACTATAAGCATCGCCTTACAATTTAATAAAAAATTGCTGTCTGTGTTGAAAGATCCATTAAAAAGTTTTCAGTCATGGATTATAGACCACAAAAAATCCTGAAACAATTACCGGTCGGTAAAGTGTTAATTTTACCTTTTATCTCATCGGTTCCATTTTGTAAAGAAAAAGACGAGCAGATTTAATCGATGGAAAAACTTCAAAGTACACTTTCTTTCAGCAACGAACGCTACCGTTCGTTCGCAAATGATTTAACGATTTGTGTATTCATTTCGTTCGTATAATTCGACGTAAATAATGGGAATTTTCAACGGTAACGAGGCATCACGGGAAACAAATGCGACCCATTAATTTTGTTACTGCACAAACAAATTAATCAGCGAAACTCAGATTGATCGCTCGGTGCGGCCGAGCGAAATTGAAAATAAAAGAGTTTATTCACTTTGGGAAATTAAACGTTTCCAATAGTTTTTAACAGCAGGATGTACACCGAAGTGGTAGACGTAATGCGCGCACACACAGAGAAAGAGAGAGAGAGAGAGAGGGAGAGAGAGAGAGAGAGAGAGAGAGAGAGAGAGAGAGAGAGAGAAGGCAAGCCAAATATTAACGAGCATTATTACTTTCTCTGCTCGTCTTACGTTTGTAACAGGCTATCGATAAATTACAAGCGAGCATTTAAGGAGCCGGCGATTATGTATCTGTTGCATCTTCTCACGTGAAAAGCTGTACGTCACTTTCTCGAAAGCACATTTATGCCGACACATTAATGCGAGACCAAATTAGGGAGTCAAAATCGATAAATGAGATACAATCCGTCGTGATAACTGCACATGAATTACCACCTTCGAAAAGGTTTGAAATACAGACGTTCCAGCTCCGGTTTCATCAATGTAAGAAGTATACAAACCGGGAAGACATACCTCAGCACGTTTAAAAAGCTACTTCGTGACAATATTTTATTTCCATCTATTAAATCATGCATGTACTTTTACAAATAAAATTCGACTGAACTGAATTTCCGGTTTCTTATGAGGGTCTGACATTTATCAATTTTGATTTGCAGCATGATTCGTTGCGCTGGACGACGTTTGGGCAGAGATTACCCGATAACGGAAGTGAAAATAACGATAAAAATTATATGAAAGCTAATTGAGATGATTGTGGTTGTCCGTAGCTTAATCGAGGAACCGTTTGTTCTGTTATAGTGTAGAGCAAAGGTAGACATTATATTAGTTGATCACTGTGCCCTACGCAACTGCATCAAATTTCACAATCGCAAGACAATTATGTGACATACTTCACCATAAGCTTGTAAAGATTCCAATAAACAACCAATCACAGATGCACAGTCTATTTCGACATTATGAATTGCATCGACACCTTGTGAAATCCACTTTCACAACCCACTGCACGGATAAATCAAATGTCGTACGCGACTGGATCAAACTTCGAATTCGTAAAACAATTAGAAGATTACCTGCTTCAATATAAGATTGCAAAATATGCCAACAAATTATCAATCAATGAAGCACAGACTATTTCAATATCATCTATCGCATCGACACCTTGTAAAATCCACTATTGCCATCCACTGCACAGTTACCTCAAGTGTTCTTACGCAACTGCATCAAACTTAAAAATTGTAATACAATTAGAAGATTGCCTGCATCTGTATAAGCTTGTAATAGATTCCTACAAACAACCAATTAAAGAAGCACAGTCTTTTTCGATGCTATGAATAGCATCGACATCTTGTGAAGTCCACTTTCTCAACCCACTACACAAACAACTCAATTGTTCTAAGCAACTGCATCAAACTTCAAAATCGCAAGACAATTAGAAAATTGCCTGCATCTGTATAAGCTTGTAAAAAGTTCCAACAAACAACCAATCAAAGAAGCACAGCCTACTTCAATATCATGGATCGCACCGACACTTTGTAAAATCCACTTTCGCCAACCACTCCACAGATACCTCCAGTGCCCTTACGCGACTGCATCAAACTTCAAAATCGTAAGACAATTAGAAGATTGCCTGCATCTGTATAAGCTTGTAATAGATTCCTACAAACAACCAATTAAAGAAGCACAGTCTTTTTCGATGCTATGAATAGCATCGACATCTTGTGAAGTCCACTTTCTCAACCCACTACACAACTAACTCAATTGCTCTAAGCAACTGCATCAAACTTCAAAATCGTAAGACAATTAGAAGATTGCCTGCATCTGTATCAGCTTGTAATAGATTCCTACAAACAACCAATCAAAGAAGCACAACCTACTTCAATATCATGGATCGCATCGACACTTTGTAAAATCCACTATTGCCATCCACTGCACAGTTACCTCAAGTGTTCTTACGCAACTGCATCAAACTTAAAAATTGTAATACAATTAGAAGATTGCCTGCATCTGTATAAGCTTGTAATAGATTCCTACAAATAACCAATTAAAGAAGCACAGTCTTTTTCGATGCTATGAATTGCATCGACATCTTGTGAAGTCCACTTTCTCAACCCACTACACAAATAACTCAATTGTTCTAAGCAACTGCATCAAACTTCAAAATCGCAAGACAATTAGAAAATTGTCTGCTCTCTATAAGCTTGTAATAGATTCCAACAAACAACCAATCAAAGAAGCATAGCCTACTTCAATATCATTTATAGCATCGACACCTTCTAAAATCCACTTTCGCCATCCACTGCACAGATACTTCAAGTGCCCTACGCGACGACTGTATGAACCTAAAAGATCGCAGACATAACTTGCATGCGAATTCAAGTAGACTAACAAAAACGCGTACTGGAGAAACAAGAAACAAGAGAATGGGGGACGGTAAAGGGTAGCTAGAGAAGAAGGGCGGGAATTCGTCGAAAGGTAGAGGGCCAACGTGGTCGCTACGTTAAAGAGGTTCTCGGTTGTATCCCCTACGGTCCACTTCCTCACACGAGCACGTGTGAGAAGGGATAGGGGGAAAGGATATGGAGAACCAAGAGATCCTTCGAAGGCGGGCAGGTAGAACACGTGCTGGCACGAGGTGAGTCAGACTCGCGGGAATATCGAAACACGATCTTCCTCTTTCTCTCTCTCTCTCTCTCTCTCCTACCCTCTTTTGGTCCTCTTTTTTTCTCTCGTTTCTCCCTGTTCCTTTCTCTTTTTTTCCCCTCTTTCGGCACTATTTTCTTTTTTTCTCTCTCTCTCTCTCTCTCTCTCTTTCTTTCTTTCTTTTGCGAGAGGAATCTTTCCGTCGAACACTTTCTGGAGGCGATTCTTCCGTTGGATATCGGTTTTGCCGAGCCACGCAGAGGATGCTCGTGTTTGCAGAAACTAACAAGGGAACCTCTATGAGTATATCTTATCGTGGCCTGTGTGAAAGTTTTGTGGAAACGCGCGGCTCACGTGTTTCCGTTTGTCGGGCACGATTTGCGGTTCGGGATCATTGTTTCTAGTGTTTATCGTCGACTTAGCGCTGGGAACCTGAACCGCTTTGCCACAAAACTGCTCGTTTTATCACTGTTCGACCCGCGATCCTCTGACGCAGTCGAACGGGGTTGGCGTATGCCTTATTTTATCGCTTTTCGTTGTTATGCATTTATTTTAACCCTTCGCGGTCGTATTAAGTTTGCACGTGGGCTGCCAGGCTGGTCGGAATGAATTTCCGTTGTGTAACGGAACGATATGTTTTAATTTTTATGGTGAAATTATATTTTATAGCTCTTCGTCGTATGGTATCTTTCGAAGCGATCTCCAAAATCGTTTATACCGATATTCTCATTTTTATAATTTTCTTATACTTCGCTGTGGCTGGAAATTTGTAATTGCATCGCTCGTCGCTGTGACTTATTTATTGACTGACCCTTTTACCTTTCTTTTGAGAAACTATTAGAGGCGAGGAAGGGCCAATCATTTTAATCACGAAGGACATTTTTTAATCACCGATTGGTTGAAGATGCATCACTCTCTCTTGTAGACGCACTCTTGTAGTTCTTCCCTGAGAAATTATTGGAGACGAAGAAATTGTAATTGTTGAAATTACGAGGAAAATTTTGCAACAAAGAGTTCATACAGCTACCGATTGTAGAAAGACTTCCCTGGGCACTGATCTTGTGCTTTTCCAACGAGAAACTATTAGAAACGACGTGCTACTACTCGCTGTAACGACGAATAAAATTCTGCAAGAAAGGATTGTTGCAGCCATCGACCGTCGAAAGATGCGCTTTCCACAAAAGTCAGAAGGTGCGAATGTGGATGTAATTTTGCCAAGAATTTTTCCCTGAGAAACTATTAGAGGTGACAAGCTTTTCATCATTGTAGTCGCGAAGGAAATTTTGCAAGAATTCGTTAACATAGCTACCGACCGTCGAAAGATGCGCCTCCCACAAAAGTCAGAAGCTGTAAATAGGGAAGCAACTTCCCTATAAACTAACTTTGTGATTTCTCCCTAAAAAAACAATTACAGACAACGAACTTCTAATCATTGCAATCCAGAAGACAATTTTGCAACAAAGAATTAATACAGCCACATGCTATCAAAAAATACTCTCCCGGAAAAGTCAGAAATTGTAAATAGGATACTAACTTCCCCAACAACCGATCTTGCGATTTTCCCCTAAGAAACTATTAAAACCAAACAGCTTCTAATCATCTTAATCACGAAGAAAATTTTACAACAAAAAATTAATACAATCGCCAACTGTTGAAAGATACACCTCCCGCAAGAGTGAAAAGCTGTAAATAGGGAAGTAACTTCTTCAAGAACTGACCTTGTGATTTTACTCCTTGAAAACTATTAGAAATGACAAACTTCTAATCATTGCAATCACGAAGAAAATTTTGCAAGAAAGAATTAATGCAACCACCTGCAATCAAAAAATACTCCTCCCGCAAAAGTCAGAAATTGTAAATAGGATACTAACTTCCCCAAAAACCGATCTTGCGATTTTTCCCTTAGAAACTATTGAAAACGAACAACTTCTAATCATTGCAATCACGAAGAAAATTTTGCAACAAAGAATTAATAGAGCCACCGGCTATCAAAAAATACCCCTCCCGCAGAAGTCAGAAACTGTAAATAGGGTAGTAACTTCCACATAAAGTGACCTTGTAATTTTTTCCCTGAGAAACTGTTAGAAATTAAGAACTTCTAATTAATTTAACCCCTTGGGTACATTTGACGTCTGAGACACGTCATTCACTTTTTTCCCCTAAGAGCGGATGACGTGTCTAAGACGTCAAACCAAAAATTAAACTTTTAGGTACATTTGACATTTGAGATACGTAATTCACTTGGTTTCCCAAGTTTTTTGTTTTTTTTTGTTTTGCAATTCTAATTAGTTGAAGACATCTTAATACTACATATGTCACCAATATTTTAGAAATAAATACATTCTTACGTAAAATGTACTGCCTTTACATACTACTCCAAGCAACCAAAAATTATTTCCGTTCCACATGCAAATATTTTCTCAAATAAATCCGTACCCAAGGGGTTAATCACGAAGAAAATTTTGCAAGAATTCGTTAACAAACCCCTATCAAAAAATACTGCATCCGCAAAAGTCAGAATCTACGTAGACACAACTTCCCCGCAAACTGACCTTGTCCCCGACAACCTCTTCTAAAAACAAAACAGCAGAAATCCATATAGACTCATCTACCTCTCCCAAAACAAAACATAGAATATCGGGGTAGCACCCCGCTCGTTGACCCAGCCCACGTACCCAATCCCCGAATCACGTTGTTCACCATTCCGTCCGACTCCCTTTCAGGTTTCGTCAACCGGGATCGGCTCTGCCTCATTTCTGTTTCTGTCTGACCCTGTTTTTCTCCGTTTCTCTCGACCCTTCTCCCGTGTGTCGGTGGCTCGCGCGTCGCTGTCCTTCGGTTCTCGGAGAGGAGAGGCCGTGCCCGTTCCTACACACGCCGGGTCCGTCGTCGTCTATCTCATCCGTATTCGAGAGGTTCGCTCTCGGAGCTCGTGGGAAAATGAGGCAGGTGGTAGTTAGATCTCAGAGTCCAGAAACGAGAGATGTACCTCTCCGCCCGGCAGCGGCATTCATTCCGTGCGGGTATATATCGTGTACGTGTAACCTACCTATGGTTGTGTGTGCATGGACACACGGGGCCCGTGTACGCATTGTGCCCGTGGGCCGTGCAAGCAACCAAGCAACCAACGTAGAGAAGATAATTATTATCGTTATTGATAATTATTCCGCAACGTTTCGCGAGCATCGCAGCTAGCTTCGTCAGGGGGGTCTCACTTCATCGCTAGCGAAGTACAAACCGACCCCCTGATGAAGCTAGCTGCGATGTTTGCGAAGCATTGAGAAATCTCTTCTTTTAGGACTCAGCTTACACTCGAAAGCCTCAACGATAATAATTGACGATGCCAAAAGCCTCGAACCTCTAATAAAGAAGATAGTCTCTCTCCCGTATGCGAGCAAGCTCTATAGTCCTCGCCTACGTATTTTTAGTATCGATCAGCAAACCTTGAACCAATTAAACGGCGGCAGTTAACGCCGAGCTTCCGGCTCGATTAAAACGAAATTATATGACCGACTGTTCGCCGACGCCCTTTTACAAGCCTGTCACCCGAACGTCCGCGTGCTTCATGCGGGAGTTGATCGCCATATACGGCGTTCCGAGGGACCCACCATGGGGCCCAGGGTATGGGGAAGCGACGGAGCAGGGAGACTCCCGAAGGATTTACGACGCCGCTGGAAACTTGAGAAATTCGGCTTAAGTGGTTCGACGATTACCGATATACCATATTCACGGCTTGCTCGTGTCTCTCGTTCGCTCGACGGATTTGTAATTGTAGCAGCCCCCTTCCACATTTTCGTTTTTCTTCCTGGCCCTTCCAGGCCCTTTCGGTACATCGTATTGTCTTACCTTATCGACCGGTCTCGTTCGAATTAGTCGTTTCACGGCTTAATCGCCGAGAGTTATGATACGCGCGTCCGGTGATATCTTTATTGAAAAGTTATTGACTCGACGGGACGGGCTCTCTCGCCGGGTAACGTAGTTGTTGCAACCCGGACGCGACAGGTGCGATCGAATTTACAGCTTTTGGAACCGGTACTTCATTTTTATCCGTGCGATGTACATATAAAACGAGATTTTCGATTCCGGATCGCGTCGAACGGCAGCCCGCCGCACGTCGCGCCGCCTTTGAGGGCCCCGTCGTCGTCGTCGTCGGGGCCCATGCCGCGGAATCGGTCGCGACAAAAATTTTAAATAACATTGCCGCATTAACGGTTTTTATGGTGATACGCGGCGCGTCGAACGGGGATTCGGTAGGTTGCAAAAGAAGGCGAGGAGATAAGTGCACGGCGCTGTTAATATCGTCACTGGCCCGGGTAAATGTAGGTGATTGCCGTCGGACTATATTTCGGTGTACCGAGGCGAGTGCAATCGACGGTGGCAAAACTGCACGAATTACTGTGACTTAAATGCATGTATAAAAGCAGCGGAAAAAAAAGAAATGTGTGTATATATATTCATGTGAAGTTTTTCAGGCAACAGGCAAGATGACTTCCTTATAGGGCCCCCGGTCTCAATTTCGAGGTATACTACAAGTAGCATGAGTCAGTCCTGCTGGAATTTCGGGGTAAGAAACGGCCACGTCTATCAACCATACCTGTGGATATTCGCGGCGTAGGTGGTCCACGGTTACATTTCGGAATGCTCGAGAAGACCAACGTCAAACAAGAAAAATCCTACCTAATCTCGCCATCGAATGGCTGGCTTTCGTCCGACGACGATCCCCTGTGCCATTATTTATTGTTAACGCGACACCGTCGTAACTTCTACTCTAATATCGGAAGCCAGAAAATCTAAATCGTCTCGGAACTGTGGTTTATGATTTTTATTTGTACACGTGTTCGGGGAGAACGTGGACGATCTTGCGAGAGAAGTTGAACAGATTAGGATTGACAGACTAACGGTTGGAAATTATATTGTCCCATTCTACTGTTTTAGAAATATTCATTGAATCGACGTACACACAAGCT
>CM052092.1:8499552-8510060 GCA_028453745.1 Agapostemon virescens
CTAACGAACTAACGAACTAACGAACTAACGAACTAACGAACTAACGAATTAACGAATTAATTAACTAGCTAACTAGCTAACTAGCTAACTAGCTAACTAACTAACTAACGAACTAATAAACTAACTAACGCGCACGAATGACTATATCCGGCGATTTTTACGTGCTGGCTGATCGCAAAATAAGCTTCTAACGTCGGCGAGCGTGACACACGACGCGCTAGATATAATGGCTGGTAAAAAGAGGCGGTGAATAAATCGTGCCGGCGCGTGCATCTTGAGCAACAAGGTGCAATTAGACGGCTGGACAAACGGCGGCTAATTACAAAGTTCGGAAGCGTGGCTGCCGTGGCCCGCGCCCACGCGACAACGACGGAGGCATTAGACGATTCATCACATCCTTTTCAGAACGTCGGGTTTT
The DNA here is from genome assembly GCA_028453745.1 of Agapostemon virescens. NCBI lineage: Eukaryota > Metazoa > Arthropoda > Insecta > Hymenoptera > Halictidae > Agapostemon > Agapostemon virescens. Next base: position 8,499,971 of record CM052092.1, read on the forward strand.
ATCGCTTGATATTTGTCTCCTCGTCTGCGGCGGGTTTCTCACGCGACGGTTAATACGTGCAGAAAATGATTGATCAATTACGGAGAGGAAGCGACAGGAGAGACGAGAGGAAGCAGAGGTTTGCGTGCGCGGGAGCAGGAGAGAGAGAGAGAAAGAGAGAGAGAGAAAGAGAGAGAGAGAGAGAAAAAGAGAAACAGCGAAAAAGAGAGAGCGAAAGCAAGAGAGAGAGAGAGAGAGAGAGAGAGAGAACGAAAGCGAAAGAGAGAAATAGAGAGAGAGAGAGAGAGAGAGAGAGAGAAATAAAGAGTGAGAGAGAGAGAGAGTGAGAGAGCGTGTGCAGAGATACACAGTGTATCGTTTCGCGGTAGCTTGGTAGCATAGACACACGTACCGTGATTCAGTAACGTGTAACTAGCGGGATTGCAATCGGGAGAACGCTGGACTTGTGCCCAGCACGCTCCACCGGGCTGCTGTTCGGACAAGGACGAGCCGATGGTAGCGCTTAGAAGAGAAACGGAGACGGGATCTCGATAAGAAGATGTAGCACGAGTACCCTCTTCGGGTACTAGAATGGAAAAAGAGGAGGAAGACTAGGTGGAACGAGGGAGCCGCAGATCGTCGTCGTGGTCTTCGTCGTCGTCGTCGTCGTCGTGGTCGTGGTCGTGGTCGTGGTCTCTCTCTCTCTCTCTATCTCTCCCTCTCTCTCTATATCTCCCCCTCTCTCTCTCTCTCTCTCTTTCTCTCTCTCTCTCTCTAGCTGCCCTGTCAGCCCGAGCCAAGGAAAGGACGACGATATCGGGGTCCTTCCGTATGAGCGCACGTTCGTGAAATAGCAAGCCGAAAGGAGCAAAGAGAGAAAGAGAGGCGTACGTTAAGCCGCGCATACCGTGGCACGGCTAACCGAGGAGGATCAGAGGAGGTAGGAAATACGGGTTCAAACGGTAGGTGCAACGAGGACAAAGAAACGGTGACGATGGCTTGGTGTGGGCGCGTGTCTGGCAGCTGCCGCTTACAGGTGGTGTGCTTGCTTGGGAACCAACCTCTACGGACCGTTCCCACGGAAGGCCTGTCCCCCACTAGGCCCCTGGCCGAAGCCCCTTCGCCCCACCCCGTCGAAGGGCCCTTGACTATATAAGCTTCAGCCACGGCCGAGCAGCCACCACAATCACTGTGATCGTTCATCAGGTTCGAACAGGAGACGCGTCGGAAGATAGTCGATACGTTTCCATCGAATTCTACCAGTGAACGGTTTTTACTCTCTCTCTCAGACAAGTTCCAATAAAAACAAACGCTTTGACCGGCCTATCTGTGACAATCCCAAGGACGTATTTCGAACAGTGTGATTATCCATCGAAGTGCAGTTTATCGTTATCGGTGTGTGAAGATACCCCAAAGGATTATATACCGACATGCAGATGCACGAGCAGATGATGATGGTCGACGGGCAGGAGCAGCCCATCTCCAGGACCTACCAGTACAGAAAGGTAAGCGTCCTTTAAATTCCTTCTTCGACGACCACTCGCGTTTCCTTTCGCCAAAAGAAGATCAGTACACGTTCTTCTCTTGCTCTTCATCTAAATTCTTGATAGTTCGATCATTTTTCTTGTTCCTCAATCTCAAAGTCCCGATTCATCCTCGAAGACAGGATTCATTCTCTTTCTATAACGAGTCCTCGATTTTTGTGTTTATAGGTGATGAAACCAATGCTTGAACGCAAACGCCGAGCACGCATCAACCGGTGTCTGGACGAGCTGAAGGACCTCATGGTGACAGCGTTGGCCGGTGACGGCGAGAACGTCGCGAAGCTGGAGAAGGCGGATATCCTGGAACTGACTGTCCGTCATTTGCACAAGTTGCAACGGCAGCAACGTCTCTCCGCGAACCCTGTGATCGACGCCGATCGTTTCCGAGCCGGATACACGCATTGCGCCAACGAAGTCAGCCGTTGTTTGGCAGCCACTCCCGGCGTGGACGTCGCCCTCGGCACCAAACTGATGACCCATTTGGGCCACAAGCTGAACGCCATGGACAAAACCGGCCCGTTGACCATCCACGTGGCCGCGCCGCAATCCTCCCCGTCGTCCAGCAGCGATCTCAGCTCCGACGAGTACTCCATGCCTCTGACACCAGCCTCCAGCCAACCTTCTCCAGTCCGAACGGAAATCGAGAGCATGTCGCAAGTACATCAAGGTCTACTGCAGGTCGCCAAACCTAACGAGCCGATCTGGAGACCCTGGTAATTCTGGAGAAGCTGAGCCAAGACGAGTACTCGATGCCTCTGACGCCAGCCTTCAAACAACCTTCATCAAGGTGTCCTACAGGTCGCAAACCTATCAAGCTGATGTAGAGACCCTGGTAATCCTGAAGAAGCCTCTGACAGCATCCTCTAGCCAACCTTCTCCCGTTCTGACGGAAATCAAGAGCATGTCTCGAGTACATCAAGGTGTCCTTCAGGTTGCCAAACCTATCAAGCTGATGTAGAGACCCTAGTAATCCTGGAGAAGCCTCTGACAGCATCCTCTAGCCAACCTTCTCCCGTTCTGACGGAAATCAAGAGCATGTCTCGAGTACATCAAGGTCTACCGCAGGTTGCCAAACCTAAAGAGCCGAATGGAGACCCTGGTAATTCTGGAGAAGAAGAGCCAAGACGAATACTCGATACCTCTGACACCAGCCTCTAGGCAACCTTCTCCCGTTCGGACGGAAATCGAGAGCATATTTCGAGTATATCAAGGTCCCCTACAGGTTGGCAAACCTAACGAGCCAAAATGGAGACCCTGATAATTTTGGAGAAAGGAAATCAAGAACATGTTTCAAGTACACCAAGGTGTTCTACAGATCGCCAAACCTAAGGAGCCAATATGGAGACCCTGGTAGTCCTGGAGAAGCAGAGCCAAGACCGACGGTAGTCGAAGATCGAGCTTTCCCAAGGAACCGACGAACAACTCCCCCGAAGAAGACAAGAGGAAGACTAGAGGAAGAAAATCGATCCAGCGATACCCAGAGACCCAGAAGACTATAGTCTTCCCGTTGAAAGAGGATCGACCTTAGGGGACAACGGAGCATCTATCGAGCGAGGGGAGCCGATACACCCGGTGTTGCAATTTTGTCTGTGATTCGAGCGAAACGATTCCGCGGACCCTTCTCGAAGGGGTTTAATCGTAAAACGCGAAGAAATGTTCTCGCTGCGGAAACTGCGCGCGGGAATGAGGGTGGGGGTGGGGGGGGATTATATTTTTAATTACGCCTACGGGGTGTGCAAATACGGATTCGTGATCCGAAGAGGAAATAGACTTAAGATTTTGTTTGTTTTCAATTTTTGCTCAACGAGTGAAACGATCGTACGGGCGCGGGACCAATGGGATAAATTCTTTCGCGCATTCGTCCGCCCGTATTTTTATTTGTAAATTCGTAATCGATTGTCGCGACAATCGGAATAAACGTAGGATCTCGATGTAATACGCTCGCGTAACAGCGTCGTCGCGCGGCTGAAGCTTTAATCCACTCTACAGAGATATTCTATTCTTTATTTCATACCTTTTTTTTATCGAGAAGTTTATTTTGCTGACTTTTGGTGCGAGAGCTTCGCGAATGAGAGAAAGAAAGAAAGAAAGAAAGAGAGAGAGAGAGAGAGAGAATTGCAAGAATTTGCATTTTGCGAGGGAATTTCTTTCGCGCCGAAAATATTGTTATATGTACATATCTCCTCGGTCTGTTAGGCGAGTTTTGCGCTCGACACGAAAATGTTTACGCACCCGTTCGGATCGTCGACGGGAGACGAGCGACCGAGCAGAGAATCTTGTGATAGAGAAACGTGTACCTGTGATATTTACTCTAGACGTAGAGAAACGATACTAGATTTCTAATAAACATGTTTCATTGATCAATTTTGTTTGTTGTCTTTTTAACCTTGATTTTTTGGCGATTTTACAGCTGGTTCCATGCATGCGTTCGAGACACTTGTGTTTTGTTTAATAAATTGTTTCGAGTCTCGTTTAGGTGGAAATATAGATTGCATAGATTGTTTAATGTAGTGATCGCAAAATGTTGAAAATTGTTGAAAAGTCGAAGAATATTTGGAATTTTTCTATTGATTTAGAATTTTTAAGAGTACTCACATTTTCACGGCTTTCCAGACCAAAGCGACGCATGCCTCTCCCACATATCACCTTCACCTGTACGAAAATCAGTTTCAATTAACAAAATGGTAACAGTGTTTTAGTCGCAACGTATAGTTGGCAGAGAACTATAGCGACTATTTGTATGATCATATGGACAGTGATATCGGGGCCTAAATATGAGTTTCTTGTTTATGTATTGCAGTTTTAATTAACGAAAAGGGAACGGTGTTTTAGTCGCAAAATATAGTTGGCAGAAAACTACAGCAACTATTTGTATAATCATATGGACAGTGATATCGGGACCTAAATATGAGTTTCTTGTTTATTTATTGTCTACTTAACTCGATTTTAGTATTTTTAGTATTTTAGTATTGAAGAAATACTATACAGTTTGAATATTTGATAATTTAATTTCTTTTTTGGTTCAATTTATAATAATAGTGTAAGCTATGTTCTTATTTAGTCGAATAATATATGGGCACTAGTATTATAATTTATTTATAAATTGTATTATTATTTTTGTAAAGCATTGACGTACCAATGATGTTATTAGTTACTGAGTAATTGAAGTCACTAAATTATTATCAGTAAGTTCAGTAAGTTATTTAAATAATTTTAATTTTTTAATAAATATTATATGAACAGAACTTGTCCAAAATATAATTGCTAATATCCAGATCTAAATGTTAATACTTTTTAAAATTTGTCTGTACAATACATTATTCAAAAATGATTCTGAAAAATTATATTTTTATAATAATTATTCTGCAGTACAGTCTATATCACGATAATAGGAGCACTTTATCAAAATTAGATTAATTTTTTTATAATTTTTTCGAGATGTCAAAAGTATTAGTTCTCTAACCGTAGATAGAAAACATTTTAAAAAATTACAGAATCACTTTAAAAAGTTGTAAAATAAAATTTTATATTGTAATTTTTAATAAAAAAAGATAATGTTATCAATCTTAAAGGACTTATCATATTTTCGACAGCGTTCCAATTTTATTGTAACGGACTGTATGCAAATAGATAATGATTCATTCCCCGTTTTTCATTAATAAAAACAAAAATTATATTTAATTTCTTTATGTCTGACTACTATTAAATGATTGATTAATCATTTTTACGTAAAAGAATATTTTAAGTAAACAACCATTGATATGTAATCAAATTTTATAACAATATGAAAGAAAATTAAGATGAAACTCGGACTAGATATGTTTGTTAAAGTTTGTGCTTAAACAACTAAAAGAAAATATGTCAATATCGATTTACGAATAGAAATAGTGCACTTAATATGTAACAATAATTATTTTCTAAATTAGAATTATCTACAAACATTTTAAACAATTTATTATTTAATTTCTTTTTGTTCCTCGACTAATTTTCTGCTTTGTAATTGCAGATTTGCATTATATTGCAATATTTATAAAAAATAATGCACTGAATATGTAACAATAATTATTTTCTATGATATAGTAACCCATAAGTATTTTCAAAAATTATTATTTAATATCTTTCTTTTCCTCGACTAATTTCCTGTTTCCTAATTGCAATATTACATTACCATGCTTATAAAAAATAAATATCAATAATGATTTACGAACAAAAATAATGCACTTAATATATAACAATAATTATTTTCTACGATATAATAACCTATAAATATTTTCAAGAAATTATTATCTAATTTGTTTCTGTTCCTAGACTAATTTCCCATTTCTTAATTGCAAATTCGCATTATACTACAATATTTATAAAAAGAAATATCAATAATGATTTACTAATAAAAATAATGCACTTAATATGTAACAATAATTACTTCCTATAGTATGATAACCTATAAATATTTTCAAGAAATTATTATTTAATTTCTTTCCGTTCCTCGACTAATTTCCTGTTTTCCAATTGCAATATTATACTGCAAAGCTTATAAAAAACAAATGTTTGCTATTACGATATTTCACTTCAAAAGTTTCTAGTATGTTATTATTTAATACCTTTCTGTTCCTTGACTATTGTCCCGTTTCATAATAGCTAATTCGCATTATACTGCAACGTATATAAAAAAAATACAAATATTTGCTATTACGACATTTTACTTAAAAAATATCTCGTATGTTTTCATTTCTTCCTAAAATAATCGAAAAAAAGGATAAAACTTCGTAACGGTCGTTCACAATTATTTGAATCTATTAACTACATCGATCCCACGAAAAGAATCAAATAATTCAAACAGGAAGTAAATAGTCTACCGTAATTTCACGTACAAAATTATTAATTTTTGCTATTGTCACACTTTTACAAAAACACTGATTCGCACTGCGAACGCGATGTACTGTTACCGAGTACATCAGTGAGCATGCGCGAAAATCAAACCGAAACAACAAAATCATTCTTATGAATTTTCCAAAGTATTTGCATATCTCCCGTGTCATCGCGTTAAATATATCGAACAGATTAAAATCGATAGACGTACACAATCACTATCATCGGAATCGACCGTTTTTCCATATCTAACTAACAAAATAAAAAATATTTGAAAAATTACGTACGTATCCGGTATCGTACCGAACACCATCGACTAGATAGGTCGATATAGAAATTCGGCTGTACGTGTTATGGCGTTCTATTTAACGGATTCGTTAAGCATCCATACTTCGGACGTATAAGTGAGAAGGGTTAGGTTAGTATCGCAGTCGTATCTGATTCTTCCGTTGCACGATTTAACGAGAAATATTTGGCTGGCACGGCCAACGATATTATTCGGTTATCGTGCCGAGTACGTTCGAAAGGAACGTCTTCGAGGAACGAGCACAGGTCTTTGCCAAGGTTAATTGTCCATCCACAATTTACCGTGGAAACATTGGCGGCACACGTGCGAGCGTCGAGTAAATAGAAAAGGATTTCGTGGGTTACATTGATGCTCGTCGGGTTTCCGACACACAATTCAAAACACAGCACGACTCCGACAATAGGCGAACTACAGGTAGCTCTGGGAAACCGAAAAACACCTTTAGAACACGATTATACTCACTTTTCCGAGATCGAGACCGCCACTCAGGTGTAGCACGTGCTGTCATCACAGGTGCACGACCACGCTCCGCGGCCATCTTGTGGAAATTTTCGGAAAGCGCGGCACCGACGCTGAGCCTCTGTCGGTAAAGTAGATTTGAGAATATTATCGTTATACCATTCCGCAGCAATTTTGTATTTTATAATCAGGCTTGTATATAATATTTGTAATTTGTTTTCAGAATTATTTTGCAATTGTTAAAATTGTAAAGATGCTTTTACTGAAAGTAGAAATAAACATTTGTTTATTGAAGGATGTATTATAACCAGGACCGCGCAAAACTTAAATTTTGATTGTATAATTTTTATTAGCATATTAGCCGCTTTAATATGTTCAGCATTGATTAGAAAATGTGTATAAATGTTTTTTGTGTGAAATGATTTTGTAGACTCTCTAGAATAGAATGATACAGTTTATAGCTTTAAAAATATTTAAATATCATAAATCATGTACTGCACAAGTACTTAAGTTTATGCACATGTGTGTACACTAAAGAATTTTGTAGACTGCAACAATGAATTGTTATAAATATATTATGAATGTATAGTGTGCAACAGAATAATATTAAATTGTTATAAATATATTACGAATATACATTGCATAACAGTATAATTTTGAATTGTTATAAATATATTATGAATATATAATGTGTAGCAATAATATTTTGTAAACCAGCAAATTGAACAGAAAAGATTATTCCATTTTTTCTTTACCTAACAATTTTCATAAATCTAATATTAACTTGTTTCTCTTATTTTTTGAGAACTAACTTTTGGAATAACACCGTTAGTATATTCTTTAATGCGGCTTATCGATCGTACGAATCCAGTTTCCAAGACAACGATTCTACCTAAAGTTATCCGCAATATGATTAAGAAACGAAATCACACAGTTCATCATATCCATTCTGGTTTTCGTAGTATGTTGTACACCTACAAGCAGATAATATTTATTATTACTACCGAATTATATAATTAGTGCATAATAAAACAACCAAATGTCTCGCGTGAATAGAAGAAATAAAAACTCCAAACAAGCATGTAACAGTTTTTATACAATCTCCGTGATGCATATATATATATATACATTTAAAAAAATTTTGCAATTATTAAAAATTCGAAAAACATTGTATATTTATTCTTGTACATTTGTTGTTGTATATTATGTTCGTACATTTGTTCCATAACAGTAACGTACAGTGAATACACAGTGACACACAGTGAAACGTATTTTATACATTCGTCAAAAAATAATTTCTAATTAAAAATAATATTCTTCATTGCTTCAAACAGATCGTTACAAACGACAAGACAACCGAAGACGATAAAAATGATAAGAACGATAAAAATTCGAAAACTTCTCAAACTTCTAAAGAATCTAGAACTTCTGAACATTCAATCGGTGAGATGTCGCTTTCGAGAGAATCGTTAAAATCTTCCTCTAGTTTAAAGGTACAAGGTATATTATTAAAATTATGGCATATGTTTATCTAATTAAAACTTTTCTATATATTAAACGTAATCAATAATTGTATTTTGCATTTGCATAAAATATTTCTTATACAATATACATATTCCGGACAACTCAATACATTTTTTACAAATCAGTATACGAAAATTAAACGCATCATTGCCAGTAGCCATATTGTTAATTATTTTAATATTACTGTGTTAAATAGTTTTGTAATATTTACGTTGCATTATTTATTGATTGTTCTATCTCCTGGTGGTTTTTCCGAAACAGAAATCGGCAGCTTGTATGGATATTCTACCTATAATAGAACATAACACGGTAAACGGAAATAATTCAGAGACAAAAGAAAAGAAGGGAAACAATAATCCAGGGAACTTTTCCACCGCCGTAGAGGTATAGTCATTATCACGATATACTGCAATTCTAGTGCAACACGTAAGTTTAATTAATTAACGTAGAACTGTGTTATAACTCTTAATAAAAATTTTAATGTCCCAGCAGGATTAATAATATTATCTACGTTGATAATCGATTTTACAATTTTGCATAAATATGTAATGGATAGATATTTGTTCAACAAGATCGTATACTAGTAATACGTGTCTTCAGTTTCACAAATATTATTTTTTAAAAATCTAAGTTTTTAAGGCAACATTTTTTAACAGTAGCTATGAAATAATAATTACCAATTGGTTTGTCTGAAATCATTCTTCTAGTATTTTAGTCCAAATTATATTACGAATATGCAGAAAGCAGACTTATTATTGTACCAGCGTTACTGACAATAATTTATTTTAATTTGCTATCGTATAACTCTGTTTCAATGTACCTGTAAGTGTTTTCAATTTGAAACAATGTTATATTGCTTGACATAACGTTGTGCAATTAAGTCCTTAATCGCAGACGAGCAATTAAATGATTTTATAATCGTGCGAATTCATAGAACATCAAAAAGCAAAGGCTAGAAGAAATATTGGCAAAGAAGAAACAAGAAGAAGAAGAACGAGAAAGATTCGTAAAAGAGAGTGCTGAAAAGAAGGCAGCGGAGAGAGCGGAAATAATAAAACAAGCTAAAAGGTTAATTCTTTATAGAAAACCGATGTGCAGACGTATTAATCGAGCTCTGTTGGTTTCGGAGGTAATTCATTCAACTGGATTATTAATACTAATATCTGTTAGACCTTTAGAAGTTACTACCACAGCCAGTCCAATGGTCGTTTTCAAATTTTCGCTTTCGAATTATTGAAATTAAAAATTTATCCACATAGGAATCGATTCGTCAAATTTCTTTATTCGATCTTAAATTCCAATAAGAATCTTGCAATATCTAAATAAGTAAAATCTTGTGATTTTTATAAGACAATATACGCCAGCTAACTGTAATGTTAATGGCAGACTTAGCGTTAAACATGAAGCA